>JAADXE010000070.1:0-64904 GCA_023337545.1 Pythium coloratum
CTCCATCGGCTCGGGCGTGCAGGAAGAACGCTAGTCTCCGCTTGCTCTGAAGCTGTGGCTGAGAGAGTCAGACGGTAACTAATTTGATTGGCCAAAATATTTTTATGATCGTAAAACACCTCGCATCGATAAAACCTCGCCCGTCACAACATTCTGTCCGTCATTTCTTTCGGTCCGAATCTGTACGTGCTTTCACTTCCCCCGTAGTGACATCAATAGGTAGTGACCTATTGATAGTGACATTGTATTGAAGTGACGGTTTGCAGTCACTTGATCGAAGCGTCTAGAATGTTGAGTCTAGTAAACGTGAAGCCGTCGATCGATCAATCGAGTCACGCTGGTGATGAAGAAAGCCGCCATCATGTTGTGTAACTAAGCTTGCTCCCCGTACATTGTATGGGTCGATAATCAGTCGAGCATAGCCCCACCAAGCCACTGAACTCTCGCTTTTTCACGGCCACATCGTGGGCACAAATCAACAGCATGATGCCGTTTTGAATTGCCACGTTGGTGGTGCAGATGTGAATTACAGGCGATGAAGGCTGTTGAAGTTGACAAACGGGAGGACATCTCCATACAAATACCAAGTCAAAACAGAACTCTGTTTCCGTAGATACCCCCCTGTCCCAAGCCGAATCTGGAAATGCCGCAGCCGGGTCTCCAGCTGGTGCAATCTGCGATACCCACACGGGTTTCGTATCCAGGTCAACCCATTAACAAATCAATACCTTTATATTTAATTCTTCCGTTGATACCCAAGCCAGTACACCCATTTGAAAGGTATTTGGACCTGTTTGAATGAATGCCTCCCGATGGTCCAGGTCAACAAAAAACGGGTTTTGACTTCGAGATCCGGGTTTGGCCTGCATAGGGTGGGTCGAGGAAGAGAACAGCCACTTTTTTAACGAACACAGACCTGCACACTGGGCGGCTACATCCAGACAGACGGCGACGACAACCCAAGCAAAAAAGCACGCGCACGCGTGAGGAACGAAACGAAGGCATCGCGCAGGAGGCTCGCATCGCATATTCATCAACACAACTTCCAACCAACATGCAGAACCACCAGCACGGCGATGAGGTGATGCTGGAGGACCGCGAGCTGCTGATCCTGGAGCGCCAGCGCACAGCGGCGCTCGAGAACGAGGTCAAGCAGCTCAAGGAGGCGCTCGTGCAGATGGGCGAGTTCACGGAGATGGAGGAGGAGCGCATCACGAACCGCCTGATCAAGCGTCTGAACGACCTCAAGCAGGAGAAGGAGAAGCTCGCGCTGGAGGTCGAGCGCGAGGAGGAGCTGCTCACGAACTCGCTGGTCAAGAAGCTCCAGCAGCTCCAGAAGGAGAAGGTCGATCTGGAGAACAAGCTCGAGCATGAGCAAGAGTACATCGTCAACAAGCTGTACAAGCAGCTCGAGGCTGCCAAGGTGGAGAAGGAGCGCTTGCTGCAGGAGCTGTCGAACGAAGACGCGACGGTGCGCATCGCGCTCGAGTCGCAGGTCGCCAAGATCTTGAACGAGAAAGTGCTGCTCGAGAATGAGCTCGAGCAAGAGCAGGAGTTCCTCGTGAACCGCCTGCAGAAGCAGCTCGCGTCCATGCAGGCGGACAAGCGTCGTTTGGAGCGCAAGATGGCCAAGGATAACTTACTCACGTTCGATAAGTTGCTTGAGAAGCTGGACGGTCTGCGGGTCGAGAGCGGCGACAACGTGAATGCGCTTGCCGATTGCATGGCGAATGCCATCACGAAGATGAAGGATCAGCAAGCGGCCAAGATGAAGCAGCTGAACACGCCCGCGAAGGACGACTCGAGTCTGCTCAACTGGTCCATGTCCGTGTCCAAGGAACAGCTCAACCCGGAGCTCATGAACTACCAGCACATCCGCCGCGGCACCATGTGATCTGCCAACGCGGTGCGATGCCTCGCGTTCTTCACCTCCCCCTCCCCCCGTGCGTTAATGAGTCGTAGTAGTACCAGTGTGCATTTCACTGATCGAGTCGTGCTGCGTGGCGCTCCTCCGTGAAACTTCAGAATCAACAATCGAATCTCAAGTCGTCTTGAAAGCCTGCGTTCTCGGCATTTCCCCTGCATCACCACAAACAAAACGGCTAGTGACTTACCAGTACCACCACCATTGACGACCGCATCTACATCTCAACTGTCATCTATTAATCAAATACTCAACCTAGCAAGCGCGTCGATAAATATTCGTGCTCTTCCTATCGGTGCCTCAAAACTGCAGCCATTCATTCCGTCTACAGCGCCTGGCGAATGAGATCCTTCTGGTGGTCGGTCAGCGTTGTGGGGAACTGCACGTCGAACTCGACAAATAGGTTGCCACGCTGGGACGGGTTCTTCTGCAGAGGCATGCCCTCGCCTGCGTACACCTTCCGTGTGCCTGGGGCAATGACACCGCCATCGAGACGCACGTTGATGGGACGGCCGTCCAGCGACTTGATCGTCAGCGTGCCTCCACCAACAAGCGCATCCTTCAACGACAGCTTCGCCTTGTACGTGAGGTTGTCGCCGTCACGCTTGAACTTGTCGTGGGGCTTTTGCTTGATCACAAACACGATGTCCTGTGGCGTTCGGCCAGGCAGTACGTCACCTTCGCCCTCAAACGTGATCTTCGTGCCGTCCTTCCATCCTGGCTTGATGTTGACCTCCAGAATCTTCTGCTCTTCTCGGAGCTGCTGGGAGGCTTGATCGAAGACTTTGCGCGTGATCTTCAGCTTCTTGGTGGTGCCCGTGTAGAGTTGCTCCAGTGGCACGTCCAGCTCACTCTTCAGCATCTCAGGACGCTTCCGGTTGCCAAACGGGTCGCCCATGCTAGCGCCACCACGACCTCCTCGGCTACCCATGCCGCCCATGCCTCCCATGCCACCAAACGCACCGAAGTTGCCGAACATTCCGCTGAACGGGTCGGCGTGCTCCGCCTCGTTGATGTTGGACGTGCCAAAGAACTGCTCGAAGATCTTCGATGGATCCGTCGAGTGGAAACTGAAGCTTGAGCCTCCACCGCCGCCTCCTGGGAATCCAGAGAAGCCCTGGAATCCAGCGGGCATGCCGCCGGCACCGAATCCGGCACTAGCGCCGCCATCGCCATGGTCCTGTGGTGCTCCCTTGAGTCCCTCTTCTCCGTACTTATCGTAGATCTCTCGCTTTTGCTTGTCGTTCAGCACTTCGTAGGCCTCGCCGACCTCCTGGAACTTCTTCTGCGCAGTGTCTTGGTCATTCGGATTCTTGTCTGGGTGCCACTTGAGCGCGAGCTTGCGGTACGCCTTCTTGAGCTCCTCGTCGGTGGCGTTGCGGCTCACACCCAGGATCGCGTAGTAGTCCTTGCCCATGTTGATGTCTTTCTCTATGTGTGTGTGTGAAGTTGGTCGTGTATTGCGTTATGATGCGAATGTAGCTTTTCGTGGGAGGAGGTCTTTTGGTTTGCGTGGGTGTGTTGCCATGACAACCGTCTCAACCCAAACACACGGCACAGATGCCCTTGAAATATTACGTGGAAGTTCCAGAAGCTTGTCTCATTCATAGATCGAGGTGATTCGCTGAAATTCGAACGAGAAGTGTTTTCAGCAAATCACATCTTCTAGATCAATCCAGAAGATCCACCACTGTAAATTACCAACCATATATTTCACTGTGATACCGACTAACTACCGGTATTCTACTGACAGACTTGAAGTTGACTGAAGAATGATGGTCATCATTCCCGTCAAGGAGCTCACGAATCGCCAGGGGCGACTGAGTCAGCAGCTACGCTGCGGCGGTGCTCTTCGTGCTTGAGCAGCATCTTGAGTAGCACATTACCGTTGCGTTTCTTCCTCTCACGGTATGACGAAGACGTCCGCGACTCGCGGATGGGCAGCAGCATGCGGTACGAGAGAAAGTCCGGATCGATCTCGTCCGGGATCTCGCCGTCGCGACGGATGGAGCCGCGGTGGGACTGGAGGTTTGGTGGGGACCATGGCGGCGTGGATGTCGACACGGAGTCAGATCGATCGGCTAGACATCCAAGCAACGTTAGTGGCGGCTTCGTAAGGAAGCGGAAGAGGAAGATGGAGACTTACAGACGAGTGAAGAGGTCGAGGCGAGGGAGAACCGCAACTTTTCCTGCATCTCACGCTTGCGCGTAGCGGCGTGATTGACGGAGAGGAGTTTGCATTGCTGCATGACTTCTCGACAGTCGGAGCAGAGACCCTAATATCCAAAAACAAAGTTAGCAAGGGGGCGTGATGAATAGCCTTGAAATCGACGGTACGTACCACGCGAGGAAGGTTGGGAACCACAGAAGAACAGCGGCAGACACTAGAAGTCGACATGCACAGGGTTAGCAAACATAAGGGGTCCCTTCAGCACAAGGAGGAGAAAGAAGCACGTACGACAATGTAGAGCGTTCGGTCTTGGATCGTTCGATCATCTTGGTAATCATCTTCATGCGCTGGCACTGACGAGCTCGAGTCGGTGCAAGCAGCATCGAGCTTCCTTGGCTGATGACGCTGTCAACGTCGGCCTCGCAACTGTGTGGCACTTCGACAATTCCACGCACGAATATGTGAACAAAGCCGTTGTCGACTTGGTGGTACAGATAGCATGCAGACATTTGGATGGACCGGTACGTCGGGTCGTCCGTCGCGTAGTCCGAGTCCACCGTCTTCAGTAAGTGGTACCCGAATCGCCTGCCGCTCTTGGTCGTCTGGAAGCCTGTGCGCTCAATCCAGTAGAGCTCGTCGATGGCGGACGATTCTCTCGAATTGCCGTCTTCGCTTGGACTGCGCTGCGATTCTTTCGCGACTTCCACCCATTTCACGCCGAAATACCGAGACGGGTTGGCTTCGTCTGCTTGTTCAAACGTCTCCATAATGCCGCTATCGAGCACTTTGTCAAGCCCAAACTGGACAGAGCAGTTCACACCGTGGTCCTCGTCATTCGCTGCATAAACTCCAGCCATGACCTCATCCAGAGTCCCCGGGATCTCGCCTCCACCGAATGCGTGGAGCTGCGTCTGCCACGTGAACGACGGACGTCCACGACCACAGTCTTCGTCGCTGCTCACAGTCAGCGATCTTCGCTTCCTGCGTCCACCGGGCCAAATTTGCTGCACGAATGACGATGTACTCGATGTTTCGCACTTCTCCTCGTACAGATACACGCCGTTGTCGGTGCCGACGCGGCGAAAGAGCTGGTTCACGGTGCCTTCGTAACACTGGCGCGCAAACTTCTTGTAGTGGCGCATAGTGTGTTCGATCACACAGTCGCTGTCGTCCATGTACGCGCGTAGCGAGTCGCGCTCTGGACCATCGGACGAGTCACTCGAGCGGCTGCTGTGGCGTGGCTTCAGGCGCGGGGAGCTCAGCGGCGACGCCATTTCCACCGAGTTCGAGAGCTGCGTACGGAGTAGCTAATCAACGAATGACACAACGAGGGACTCTCGTCTGCAGGTGAATTATAGAACGAGGAAATATCCAGGATGCGTTACCAGCGAAAGTCTCCACGACGATCGGTCGAATGGGCATTACACGACCAAGACGTGGCTCCAAACTGTAGGGCTCTCCATGATTTGGGGAGAGATATCTATCGCGAGTGATTTTTTTAGTTGATTCAAAGACTTGGCGATGGGTACGTAATGATTTCGGGTCTATTTTCGAAAGGTTACACACACTTTGAGTACATTTAACAGAAATACTCATATCTTAGATTCTATTTTAGTATTATTTAGGACCTTCTAGACTTTTAAGCGAATGATGTGAACATTGCCGAGCTTAAATGTAATATTGGTGCTGACGTTTGTGCAATATGGTGATGGTGGCATCCATGTTCTGGTTGAGGGCGTGCACTTCCTGGCGACGAAGTTGAAAGAGCGACCCCACCGCCAACATGGAACTCGCGTGGAACGACAACTCCTGTGAGTCTATCGACGCAGCCACCTACTTCACATGAAAGTACAGCATCTCACCTATCTCTGTGTACCCTTCTCACGCCATGATCCGCCAGATTCCGACGGCTACAACGCCTCGCAAGGGTGAGACCTCCCCGTATTTGGCGTAGCTCCTCCCATTCTCACTCCGTCTGACGCCTCGTTCATTTCCTATCTGAATCATCTGTAGTTACGGCGATGAGTCACCGACGCTGACGGGCGAGAACAAGCCGCGTATCCTGCTCATGGGTCTGCGCCGCAGCGGAAAGTCCAGCATCCAGCGCGTCGTGTTCCACAAGATGTCGCCGCACGAGACGCTGTTCCTCGAAGGCACCAACAGCCTCGACATCAAGTATATCGCCAACAACTCGTTCGTGCAGTTCCAGATCTGGGACTTTCCCGGCGATTTCGACTTCAAGGAGGACCTCGTGTACGGCGGGCAGCTCGTGAACGAAGAGATGATCTTTGGCAACTGCGGATCCATTGTGTTTGTGATCGACGCGCAGGACGAGCCGTACGCTGAGGCGCTCGCGCGTCTCCACGACACGGTGATCCGCGCGCACCGATACAACCCAGAGATCAACTTTGAGGTGTTCATCCACAAGGTGGACGGCGACTTGTTCCTGAGCGACGACCACAAGATCGACTGCCAGCGGGAGATCCAGCAGCAAATCACGGACGAGATCAACGACGGCGAGCTGGACATCCACATGAGCTTCTACCTCACGAGCATCTACGACCACAGCATCTTCGAGGCCTTCAGCAAGGTCGTGCAGAAGCTCATCCCGCAGCTGCCGACGCTCGAGAACCTGCTCAACATCCTCATCACGGTACGGTCTTTGTTGTCTGGGGCGTGACTTGATACAGTGGCTCATGTGTATGTATTTGGGTCGTGATGTTAGAGCTGCAACATGGAGAAGTCGTTCCTGTTCGACGTGGTGAGCAAGGTCTACATCGCGACGGACAGTAACCCGGTCGACATGCAGTCGTACGAGCTCTGCAGCGACATGATCGACGTGGTCATCGACGTCTCGTGCATCTACGGGTACGTCTCTATACATTTCTATGACTCTGACGGAAGTACTTACGTTCCAACGGAATTCGTTCTGCAGCATGAACGACGATGGTGACGGCGATGGCCTCGCGTACGACTCGGAGTCGTCGTCGGTGATCAAGCTCAACAACGGCATGGTGCTGTACCTGCGCGAGGTGAACAACTACCTCGCGCTCGTGTGTCTGCTGCGCTCGGAGAACTTCACGAAGCAGGGCATCATCGATTACAACATCGACTGCTTCAAGTCGGCAATCCAGAACGTCTTCAAGGTGCCGGAGAAGAACAGGATAACCAACTAGACCGTGCCTTTACGGCCAACCTATGACGACTGAAGCCGTGCGAGAGCCCAAGCTTCAAGGGCTCTCGCTCCCAACCCAGCCCAGCCAGCTCAATTTCCTGTTTTCAGTCCGACAAAAAAGATCAACCAAGACGAGCACGCCGTCACTGTGACCCTTGGGGATGCGTGGGTAAATGAATAGAGCTTCTGTAGGTTCTTTTGAGATGTTAATACGCGGTGCTAGTCTGACTTCTGACTCGTTCTACTCGTAATCGAAAGCTTTCTTCGCCTTCAAATGGTTCTCAGTGTGGGTGTGGTGTGTATGGTGTGGTTGCCGTGTTCCATTGCAGTCTACTTGAACGCAGCGACGAGCACGATGATTAAGATGATGGTGATGCCGACAAACAGCAGACAGCACTTCTTTTTCCGCGCCGACTTTTGGCTCTTGAGTGCCTTCACGACCTCCTGGTTGCCCTGCTCGACGTAGTTGGCGGCCGTGCGCACCTGGAACTCGATCTGGTCCAGCATCTCTCCTTGCTGCTCCACGAGCAGTGCCAAGTCGAGGAACATTTGATGCAGCTCGGCCACACTCTGCTCGAGCCGCAGCACGTCGGCGTACTTGTCCTGGACGTGGAGGTACACATCCCGCACAGCATCTGCGGGGCCCTGCAGGATCGCCGACTTGTAGATGGACCCTGGGTCAGGAGAGCGCATGACGGCGTCGATCTCTTCCTCGGACGCGTCCGGTTTCACGATCTGCACTTGGCGCTTGACCTTGTTCTTCATGTCGTTCTTGTACTTTTGCTGGGCCTTTTGGTAGTCTTTCATGCAGTCCATGAACTTCTTGGTGAGCGTGGCGCACATGTTGTCGCGGATCCGCAGCTCCGACACGGGTGTGTTCTTGTCTTTCTTCTTTTCGTTGGTCTCCTTCTTGATCATCTCGAGGATCCCCTTGGCGTGGGTCGCGAGCTTGTTCGTGGACTCGATGACGATCGTGAGCTCGTTGCTTACAGCCATCTCCTCCGTGTTGGACGTCGCCAGCACCGCACGCTGGTTCAGCTCCGAGATCTTCTTCGTGCCGAGACTGAGAAAAGGGTCATCGTCAGTGGTTTATGGTCTCTTAATCATAGTCGCTGGGACTCACCTGATGTTGGCGAGGTCGTTCTGCATCTCTTCAACATCCTGGAAGAACTGCTCCATAAACTTTGGTCGTGTGACGCCATTTCTACACAGATCAACAGCACACAGTCCATCAGTACACGCCAATTCCCACACAGGTAGTCTCGTTCATGCGGCAGCTCATCGTACGATCTCTACAAGATCATAGCACAGTCAGTTCTCTCCACCACTTCGCCGAGAGACAACAGAAACACACACATACGTCAATGTCGATCGCCACCTGCGTGCCGTCCGCTGTGGACGACGGCCGGCCCTTGATCTCTGCGAGTCGATCCAGCATCGTACAGCTTGTAGAGTCGCGATCTGCTTCTTGGTGCTCTCCTGGCGCTGCTCGCTTCTCACTGGCGATGGCAAATGCGACGCCGCTGCTGTTCCCCTCAGTCTCTCTCGCCTTTGCTCTGCTCTGTCGTGGGCTCAGCGTTGGCCTCCCACACCGCTATATTTGTTGGTGAGCGCGGAGAGAACTACAGTAGAAGTCGGAGAGAAAGGTCGGTTCCAATTGAGAAGCTACGAAGAGACGCGAATGGGAATGATGATGGGGGTACGTTGTACCCATTCTCCGAAAACGGAAAAGAAAGGCAAAAGGTTACACTGATGGATACAGTACGACCTGCCAGTCAGTTGGGCCAACAGAGGAAGATGGAGTTCAGGCTCCATCGATACGGAGGGCTCCCCAAACCGATGCAATCCTCATGTAGCGGTTTCTATCTTCGTTCTTGAGTACAGTATCCTCTGCTATCTGTCCTAATCTCTCTCCATTCCACGACGTAAACCATCCGTTTGTCGAAGCGAGTCACCTCCAGTAGTCCTCGATCGTGGGTTTGTCCGAGTGCAGGATCTGTGTATCACAGCAGCGTGCTGGCTACTAGCGACCGCGACTGTAGGACTCCAACATCAACGCATGTCACTCCAGAATTTATATACACATATTAATATCAACTGGCTGAAAGCAACGTATATGCATCCGTATATTCATCGCTTTGAAGTTTCTCCTGAAGTAAAAGGCTGTGCTTGATCCACGGTAGTTGCACCAGCGTTCGACAACGAAACACGACCCGAGGTCCACAGGCAGGGTTTGACAACGCCTCACACCGAGACGCCCCCGAAGACCTATACGCCCGGAAGCCCTCAAGAGCCATGCGCGCGCCGTCCGCCTTTGTCCACGAGCGCCGCCCACTGCCGTCCACCGTCGACTTCCGGAGGGGATCACCAGGATTCAACGACGCCTCGCAACAAGGCGTCCTCGAAGACCTTCACCGCCTGGAAGCTACGCGCGTGCTGTCCACCGCCGCCTGCCCACGAGCGCCCGCCAACGCCGCCTTCCGCCGTCGCCTTCCGCCGTCGTATTCTGCATGGTGGTTGAACTCGTACTTTGATGGAATGGAACTTTCGAAGCTTTTTTGGAATGAGGGGGGTCAAGTTGATGCTTCGCGGTCAAATCGGATTTTGATCGGATTTGGAAGGGTCTAGATGACTTGATGACAGGTGTGGTGTGGGCCACACTGTTCGGTTCATAACATAAGCTACGTCAGTACATTGGTTAGATACGTTACGTGTAGTCCGTATCTAATCGCAGATTTGGTCTTCCGTGTCTTGCAATCTTGCCTTGCACGCCATCCTCCGTCTGCTCTTCAACCACCAGAGTGAAATGCGCGTTCAACCGCCTTCGCGTGTGGGCTACCTACGACGCCCACGAGGACTGCTGCGCGATGTGGCTGTGTCACCAGTACTCGAAAGACGCCTGCGCTCTCGTACGCGTCGTCGCGACCAGCTACGATGAGGTAGGTGCCGAGAAACACGACGTCAACAGTGCGGCCTTCACAGGCCAAGGCTGTCTTCTTCTGAGTCCCTGCATGAGGCCAAGCTGACGTTCTTCGCGTGTTGCTGTGTCTGTTTGTGTTGTAGATCGTAGTGGACGGCCAGCCTCTGCCTCTGTGCGCTCGCTGTCTCCTGTCTCCTGTCACAGCGACACAAGGCCTCGTCCCCTTTCGACTGCGACTGTGAAAAGACCGACGGCCCATAGCGCTGACGCAGCTTCGAATGACCACGGCACGCATTATCACCGACGCTGCTGCAGTAGAGCTGCGTGGCAATGTGAGTGACTTGGTGAGTTCAAGCCACGGATAATGGAGCTGGAGTATGCATGCGCGCGAATCAAATGGCTGATGCTGTGCTTGTCCGTGTGATCCGACAAGTCCGAAGTCCGAGTCCGAGTTCGGAGAAGGTGCATTGCCTCTTGGGTCGTTGCAGATTTTTACAGCGGCTGCGAGGCGATTGGGTCGATGAAAGATCTCCGCGCAAGCGCACGTATGTGTTTCATGCGCCACTTCCGCCAGTGTCGGATGCTGGTGGCTTCGTTTCATTATGGACGACACGAGCTCCCTCGACCTGGCATTTGGTCGTGGTTCCCGGCGCAGGAGCTGGATGGATTGAACGCAAGTCTGTGACAACAGAGTTCACAATGCCGACGAAGATTTCACACGAGTTGTCGACAAACGGTCACAGAACTGCTCCGAGCGCGCAGTCGCCATCACACAGTGTACGCAGATTCTGCAGTCGCGCTGTGGACAAGGCGACCTGAACGAGTTGCCGGCGAGACGACCGAGAATCCGGCAGGTCGGTGTGAGGCCCCCGTCTACTGGTGAAGATATCGAACACCCTGTCGACACCTTCATCGCTCGGTTTTTTTAGGCGCTGAGAAGGAGCCCACGGCTCGAGTTTGCCAAGGTGCTTGTAGTCCACTTCATGGTGGAGATTCAGGAAATCGTGCACTACTGTAGTGGGAAAGAGTACAGCCTGCCACTAGTGCTCGAGATGATCTCGGTCAGCTTCGTGCGTCGGTGAGAAGGACCCATCACGACGAACGAGAACATGATCGCTAACAGCGACCACATGGAGTAGCTGGTGAGGACAGTGGAGTTCACGTGCCGTTCCCCATGCTCTCCTTCGCCACGTGTGCGTACTTCTACAAGAATATGCACATCTCCTCGGCTAAGTTTGGATTTTGATCGAGCCACGCCAGGCTTCATGAAGACGAGGACGAAGCCTCGAAAACGCTAGCTACCTTCGCGTTGTTGAGATTTCTGCGGATGACGAGTGTGACCATCGTCAAGTTGAAGCGTCGTGCTTGATGTAGCACAGACATCTTGACAGTCCCAAGGTGTGTTCTTCCACGGCGACATGGACTTTGGAGCACGATTGGGTCACCTGACAGCCAGTCGGCAAACGGAGGGGAGATGGAACGCAAGCTTTCATCAACAAGAAAGGGTCCCCCAAAACAATGCAATCTTTATGAAGCAGTTTCTGTCTTCGATCTTGATTACAGTACCCTCCTCTTTCTGTCCTATTCTCTCTCCATCTCCAACTCATTCCACAGCATACCCCACCTCCAAACGGGTCACGACCAGCTTACAACTTCTTGACGATCTGGACGATATCTTCATCGGCCAGCACGTGGTCCTTGCCGACCTTCTGCGGCTGGTGCTTACACGAAGAGCCCCAGACCCAGGCGTACTTGAAGTCTCGCAGCAGACTCTTGTGGATCCGCAGACAGAAGTCCTCGATCGTCGGCTTGTCCGAATGCAGGATGACGGGCGCCGAGTAGTCGGGCGCCTGGCCACGGGGCTTGGTGTAGATGCGCATCATCTTACAGTAGTCCCAGATGCCCTCGAGCAGCTCGTCAAAGTTCCACTCGTGGTGGGCCGAGATGAGCACGTTGTGCGGGATCTGGTCGATGATGCGGAGCTCCTCGATCGTGAGCTGATCGATCTTGTTGAGCACGTACAGGCACGGAATGTACACGCGGTTGCCTTCGATCACATCGATGAGCTGGTCCACCGTGCAGTCCTCACGCAGCGTGATGTCGGCGTTGTGGATACGGTACTCGTGCAGCAACTGGTGGACCGTCTCCGAGTCGAGCTCGCTCTGCGGCACGGCCGCCGTGTAGTTCACACCGCCACGCTCCTTCTTCTTGAGGATGATGTTTGGTGGAGCCTTGTTCAGACTAGAGATCACCATAGAAGACCACACTCAGCATCTTCACCTCCACAGAAACCACAATAAATACCAATTAGCCAAACGTACCGGATGCCGAAGCCCTCGAGTTCGTACTCGATGAGCTTCTTGTGCGTGGCGGGCTTCATGGCGTCGAGCACGATCAGGATCACGTTACACGTACGCGCCGTACCGATGACCTGGCGACCACGACCCTTGCCGTCCTTAGCGCCCTCGATAATACCAGGCAGATCCAGAATCTGGATGCGCGCGCCGCGGTAGTTGAGCGTACCAGGGATGGCCGTGAGCGTCGTGAACTCGTACGACGCGGCCTCAGAGAACGTGCCCGTTAATTTGGTCAGCAGCGTCGACTTGCCGACGGACGGGAAGCCCACGAGACCCACACGCGTGTCGCCGGCCTTGTTCACGTCGAAGCCTTCGCCCGTGCCGCCGCCGCTCTTGGAGCCGCCGTCCGTGAGCTCGCGACGCAGCTTGGCGATCTTGGCCTTGAGCAGACACAAGTGCTTCATGGTCGCCTTGTTCTTCTGCGTACGCGAGTACTCAGCCTCGAGCTCCTGGATTCTCATGAGCGCCGACATCTTTCCCTCGGTGTAATGCGCGTGCGCGTTCTTGGCTTACTAGTGGTTCTGTTGGGAATTGGCTTTGGCTTCTGGGCCACTATTTCGTCGGACCCACCAGCAGCTCAATAACCCAATTCGGGCTCAAATGTCTTGCCCAAAATAGTGCAAACCCAGATATATCCAAGAATATGGGACAAAATATCGGATTTTATGGACTTCCAGAACGGAATCTGGAAATGCGAAAAGTTCCAGTGCCGATTAATTTGGGCAATCCGACGAAAACTCAACACGGTCGGCTCTGTTCCCTGACCGTCTTGGAAGAAGCAGAAACCGAGTCGGCATCATGGGCTGCTGCTCGTCCAAGTCGACGACTGGGAAGGCGCACGACAATGACGAAGAGTACGGTGTACTGACCATGGGTGGCACTGTCCACGGCGCGTCCTCCAATGCCAACGGATCTGCGCAGGCGTCCACAGTGCGAGAGCCGACGGTCTCGGAAAAACGGCGGCGAGTCGCGGAGGCCGCCGAGGCGCGTCAGGGCGACTGGCGCCAGGGTGGATCGAATGACCCAGAGAAAGCCAAGGCGCTGCGCGCGCGACGCGAGAAGGACGAGCTACTGGGCAGAATCTACAACCGGTACAACGTGCTGGGCAAGGAGCCGCCGATCGGTCTGCCATCATGCGAGGTCGACCAGCTCAAGCGCCACTTGGACACTCTGAAGTGATGCAGCTCCGGCCCCAAAGCCCATCGACAAGAAGCAGGGTAGCCGCATCAAGTTGCTCGGGGCCAGGCAGGCTCCATGCGTCACTTTTAGCTCACGTCGGAATGACGTACTTTCTTATTTTTTTCTTCCCGTAACTCTTCTACAAACAGTACAAATGCATGTTTTTGTCAAAGTCGCTGGTGGTTTAACATGGACACTAATATTGGTCTGTGGGTGTGTTTCATTGTGGCGGTGGTTCCTATTCTCCAACTGTGTCTGTGCGTGTGGGCTCTAACGTTTTCCTTTGTGTGATGTGGTGACTGCGTTTGCTTCTTGTGGGGGGTCGTCGGATCTACTCGAGGAAATAGTTAAACAGGTCACTGAGGGAGACCACGCCCACGCAGCGCGAGTACTCATCCACACAGACTAAGCGGTGAGCTTTCACTGCCGCGAACCGCTCGAAGATCATGTGGAGCGTGTCCGTCTTGTAGCACAGATGCAATCCTTCTCCGACGTTGCCCTGAACAGTCAATTCCACCTTCAGAATACAATTCCACCACTCAATCAGACCATCAGAAGACGCCGTACCTCGGCAGCCTGGACACGCAAAATCTCGCCGACGGCCATATCTAACTGGGATAGCGAGCGGTCCTTCACCAACTCCTGAAAGAAGCAAAATAACAGTGCGTTAGCTGCAGTTGATCACAACAGACGCAAAAGGCACGAGAGACTCACCGTGACGTTTGAGACACAATAAATATTGACGACCACGCCTGGAGTCCACAAGGTCACAAGTCAGCGTAATGCATCACAAGAAGACCCGAATGGCCACGGCCGACGTACCGCTCGAGTCCACGATGGGCACAGCGGAGACTCTCCGCTCGATGAGCGTGTGCAGCACACGAATCAACGGCATCTCCTCGGGCACCGTGATGAGGTTCGTGTAAACGCCAATACCCAGGTCGAAAATGGGCTGATCAAACAGCCTTCTCTGCTCGCGAAACGTCGACACGAGAAACTCGAGAATGCCACTGTGGGTGACGACCGAAAGCACCGAGTTCTGGAATGGGTCGAGCACTGGCAGTCTATGGAGGCGGTTCTCGCGCAGCATCTTGCAGGCGTCGTACAATGATGCCTCGGGGTGCACCGAGATCATGCCTTCTCGCGCGGGCGAGTGCGTCACTGTTCGAGGAATGGCTTCAACAAGCGTAAAAAGTGTTAGATTTGACGAGTCCCATGACGAAGCGGCATCGTTGAACGTTCTTCCTACCTCGCCACGAGGCAATGCTGTGCTCTGCCAGCTCGTTCATCGGGGACCCTCGGATGTAGAAGTGGCGTAGGATGTTCACAAAGTCGGTCGCCGTGAACATACCCACGAACCGTCCCTGGTCGGCGTCCCAGATTGGCACTGACTTGATGTCGTGCTCGACGAGCGCAAAGAACGCCAGATTGATCGGGATCTTGACATCGAACACCACCACCTACACGCGTAACGAAGCAACGAACAAGTCAAAAACCAAGCGAACTGCGTGACAACACCATAACGACACCACCTTACCTTGCTACTGTTCTTGATCAGCTCGTATGCCTTGTGGGTCATCAGGAATTTGCAGATCACGCGCTTCGCCTCCGCCACAACGTCCAGAACCGACGCGGTCGACAAATCCATGCCAGATGAAGACGATGTGAGCGAGCTCGGCGCACTGCCATCTAAGTTGAAGGACGACAGGCGGCCCATCGTAGACGACGCGTTGGATGCCGTGCGCTGATTCCGCGCGTGGCCATTGTCGTCGAGCACGAACTGGTCTTGCAGTGGGATCGCGATCCTCGGAAAGGACGCGCTGTCGCCACCGCCACCACCACCGTTGTGGTCGCTCATCGCCGCAAAGTGGGCTTGCTGCTGGTGCGTATCCGCCTGCCCGGGGCCAGAGCCTCGCCGCCCACGGTCGCCTGCTCCATTTGCGTCCATGCCCTGTGCGTAGTACCCATCATGGGACATGCCTTCCTCACGTGCCACTGCTGCAAACGGCGACGTGCCCGAAAGTTTCCTGCGCTTGATGGCGTCCGGTCCTCCCGCTGCTGCAGCCGCTGCTGTTGTCCTGGTCGTCGTCGTCGTCGTTGGTTGCGGCCTTCGAGTCCAGTCGCCGCTCTCGTTTCTCGCTCACTTAGCTCGTATATACCGCCAGACTCTCCAAATCGAAAGTTTCCGCCGCGATGCGTCTTTAACGCACTACGCGGACTGCTTTCCGACGAATCGAGAGCGCTTTACGCCACGGAAATGGATCAAATCACGCGAGTGAGTAGCCGCTCTGTCGACGTTCTCTGCTTCCACGGAGCCGTACGAGCCGGAAGATCCGTGAAGGAAGACGACTGCTGATGGACACTTCGTGTATGTGTGCGTATACCGCTCAAGCCGCCTCTACAGCTCGCGTGGCGTCTCTCCTGCGCGCTGGCCGCTGCGTTCTTTTTCCAAGGTTTCCTTCGCTTCCCTTGGGCTTGTGATCTGCCTGTTTGTGGGGTTTTCTCCCAAGTGTCGCGTACTGTACCCTTCTAGAATAGTAGCCTCTCCCACGATGAACCTTTTGACCAATCGGACAAGATGTGAAGGCACCCAGTATTGATGTGGACCAATACTTCAAGTCCATTTGGACAGGCAGTTCAGAGTCAATAATTGATCGAGAATCAAATCATAGCGTGCTGTACGACGAGAGATGAAAATGCATGGAGAGAAAGTGCTATTGTATTTGGGGGGTATGTTGGACTTCTATGGTGGTGTGCGGGTGCTTCCGCAACCATTGTCGGGTCTGTACGCAGCGCTAGACACTCTGCGTATAGTCGAGTGGTTGGTTCAGACCCACAATTGTCGAAAAGCCTGTTAGAGGCCGACGAGCTTGGAGGATTTGTTTTACAGGTACGCGCTCTGCTGCTTGCACTCGTTGAAGGCGTCCAGGTAGAACTGGCACGACGAAATGTCATTCTTGTTGAGGTTCAGGCAGTCCAGGAAGACCTTCTGGTCGTTGAAGCACACGTTCGCCTGCGAGGACGGCGCAGCGGCCACTGGGGCAGGAGCAGCGGCGACAGCGGCTGGCTGGGCCTCGCTGGAGTCGCCGGAGAACGCGTTGATGGCGGCGTCGACACCGCGGCGAGCGATCGCAGTACCAGTGCCCCAGGCGAGGCCCTCGGCCATGGTGCCCATGAGACCGCCCATCATGCCGCCGCCCGAGCTAGGCGCGGACTGCACGGCAGGCGCTGGGGCCGCTGGCTTGGCCTTGACAGGAGCTGGATCCGACGAGGTCGCTGGCTTGCGGGCCGGGGCGGCTGGGGCGGAGCGACGGGAGCGAGCCATAATTATGTGGGTAGTGTAGTGGTGGTGTTGCTGTGAGTTGCAAGCGGTCAATTGGGTTGTGAGCTCTTCGCCGGAGCGACTTGCTTTTCTTTCTTCACCACGTCAGAACTTGCAGAGCCACAAACTCGCGAGGACCACCAGAGAGCGTCACTCTGTTTGATTACCAACCATCACTCTGGACCCCCTAATTCTGAGGATTTCTCTGAGTCTGGATGTTCCAGAATGCTGCGGATCTGGGATTTGGAAGGTTGCGACAAAACGGATCTAAAAATGGGTTTTACCTCACAGCTGGGTCGGATTGGTCCACGAAAGCGTAATCCGAACCTACAGAGTGATGGTCAATCTGGATCTGGTGTACCCATGTGAGATTCACACCCAAAATGCTGGAATCCTGCGAGTTGATTTCTTTCCTCAAGGGCTCACTTTACAATTCACGACCAAGTGACGACTTCAGTACACATACGACCAAGCAACCCCCTTCACAAGAAGCCATGAGCAGAAGACGAGAAGGATCTTATCGCAGTGACGCAGGAGGACGAGCTCGTGGTGCGTCCCCCACACGTCGCCCTCCGCCACCACCACCACCTCCACCACCTCATCCCGCTGAACTGCCGTTGCCGACAGGGCCTCCTCGAGGTCTTCCGCCGAAAATCCTCCGCCAGAACCACGGAAGCCACCGCCACCGCCACGACATCCTCCTCCTCCGCCTCGGGGCATGCTTTCTTGTTGGTCTTGAGTTGGTGTTGTGGTTGCCGACGGCAAATTCTGATGTGTGCTTTCGAGCTGCTTGCTCTCCACGAGTGTGTGAGGAGAAAGGAGATGCCAATAAAGCCGCGTGGGTACACATGAGCTGTACAGTATCCTACCGACAAAATTGGTTTGAATTATCCGTGGGTACTGAGCAAGATGGCAAGATGCTTACCACGCGATTAAAAAAGATCAGCTAACGAATCCATTTGTGCTGTTTACAAGAACCATCACTCAGCATCTTTGGGCTATCTGACAGAGAGTTCAGTAACGCCGTGGAGAGCTGAATACCTCGAACTTCAACTGTGGCCCGCATCTTCATGCTTCGTATAAACTACTTCAAGTAGTAATGGTCGTGGATGTATATAGACAACGGAGCTACGTTGATCCGTATTTAATACCGCCTACGGGTTTCTACGACGACACACTGCGAGTGCATCGATGTACTCTTGGCAAGCCGCGCGGTCATTTTTGTGGTCGGAGAGACACTTTCTCATTTTGCGTTCAGGCACGCGGCAATAATCCCTGACGGATTCCGTTTTCTTGGCATGTCCCAACGGGTCGTTGGAGAAGTGTGATGAGCCGGTCCAAAAACCTGAAATCGCCACATTATCCAGAGCCGGAAGTTCAGGCTGCCGTGAACACAAGCGTCTCCAGTGCCATCTCCGAGCCGCTACAAAGCATCCCTCTCGAGCCGATCAAAGCCCGCTGCCATGAACCGGATCGTAAGCTCCTCTCGTGTCTAGCTGCCAACCGACGCGATCGCCAGGCGTGTCAAGCCTACTTCCACGCCCTCGCAGTGTGCCAAGCGTCATACCCATACGTGTACTCTGCCTCGAAGAAGTAGGTAGCAGAACTTGCAAACTACAATACAGTACATCCGGTCGCACTACGCTACAATAATCATGTATAATGTCAAAGCCACACGTGCAAGAAGACCACATTTCCTTCCTCTGTACCTTGAAGCCCCTTGCCACTGGCTTCGACGACATGTTTTCGAAGCAGCGCACAGTAATATTGTATTGCAGCACGATCCAAGACCGGACGAGTGTTTTGTCGATGGCTTCACAAGTGGCTCAGTGAAAAATCTCATTACCATCACTCTGATCTGTCTAAAAATCAGGTTTTCGAGGAGTGGTGCTCTAAAACGTAAACGGGCCCGTTAGAGTGATGGTAAATATCATTGCTGGCTGTGGCTGATGGGTACACAGCTGGGCTGAAAGTTAACCCACGCCGAGTGGGATGATCCAAGTCCACTGCACTGTGCCCAAGGCCGCCTGATGAGGAGGCATCCAGGCGAAAAAAGCCGACGACCATCAAGTCACATTCCGGAATTCACATTCCAGTGACCAGTACCAGCAACACACCAAGACACGATGCCCAAAGGTGGCGGCGGCGGAGGAGGAGGAGGTCGTAGCGGCGGTGGCGGCTTCCGCAGCGGTGGAAGCAGAACCCGCGGTTCTGGCTATCGCGGTCGAAGCGTGTCCCCCACGCGAGGCTCTGCCACGAGTGCGAAAGAGTTAACACCTCCACCTGCGACTATCAAGGCATCGACGGCCCCACCCAGCAAGAAGCCCCAAGGGGAGGCAGACAAGGCTCCTGGGGCCTCCACCGGTGCAAATACGTCCAACACGTATTACAGAGGCGGTGTTGGCGGCGTTGGCGTTGGTGGCGGCACGAGTCGTGGATCCACTGGAGACCGTTGCCGCGAGCCTGATCGCAAGCTCAAGGTGTGCTTAGAGGCGAACCCATTCGACCGCCAAGCATGTCAAGCGTACGTCGACGCCCTGGCGGCGTGCCGGCGGAGCTACCCGCGTTGATTTTAGCTCTCACACACAAGCGCTCGATAATCCACTGTAAAATACACAAATCAAAACATCGGATCGTTGCGCGTGCAATTCAGACAAGAATATCCTACAATCCCCACCATGGACAGGACTTCGAAGTACTCTACAACTCGACCCACCCGCCCCAAGCGACCTTTCGAGTCGATTCAATAGCGATAGCTGTGATGAATCCCACGTCGCGAGCAACTCGCCAAGAATGGCGCAACCGCGTTGCCGTCGACAGTAGTAAACCTCGACGTGAGTCCGACAAGTGTGGAGTGACGGCGTCTTCTTCCTCCCGGCGTCCGCAACAAAAGATCCAACAGTTCGACACACAACAGCCGTGGCTCGAAGTCAACGAAGTCATCGACGAAAGCGATGAAACGATACGGCTGCGAGTCGGACAGCGGATTCAACAGCGGGTTGAGGAGCTGCAAGCAGCAACAGGGAAGACTGGTGCTCCTGTGACGTTCGGTGACGAAGAGAAAGGCAAGCATGTAGTGATCGAGTCCCTGCATGAGGACGTCGTCCTCACAGCGGCGCAGATCCTCGAGCGATATCTTGAAAAGAACCAGCGCGACGACTCACTGGAACTCACGCTCGTCCATCGAATGCTGGTCAAGGAAGTTGAGTTGCAGGCGCTGCAGAGACAAAGGGGCACCCACAAGAGCAAGTGACGCGGATTCACTACCAGCATGTACATTCCCTCCAACAACATGGTTAAATAGACTTAGCGTGAGTCGTCTCACACTTCGTCAGGCTCTACCACAATCCAATCACCTCAAATCTCGAACTCTGCTGCTCCTTTTCGAAGCCAGTCGACAGAGGACGTCATCAGCAGTCGCCAAAGGCCGTCTTCGGCTCCTGTTGCGCCGGCAGCAAACGGACGAGCCGAAGCAGAGGGCGTTGGTACCGTGCTGGTCTCAGAACTGCTCGTGGTGTTGCTGAACAGCGGATTGGAGGCCTTGCTGATCAAAGGATTCCCTGCACTTGCGCTGGCATCCTCGTCCTCGTCATCATCAGCAAACAACGGGTTAACAGCCTTGGCGGGGGTCGCTTTAGGAGTTTCTGCTGCGGGCACACTGGACTTCTCGAACAGAACACTGTTGGACACAGTCTCCTCTTTCGCATCGTCAAACAACGGGTTGGTAGGCGCGCTCGTTGGCTTTTTCATCGCGCTCTTGAGTGGCTTCGCCGACTGGTCCGTCGTTGGCTTGTACGGACCACTGGTGCTCGCGGTAGGAACAGCTCCGGATGCTTGTCCATTCAGTCCATAAATCCGTTTGCGCTGTTCTTCGAGTCGCTCTCGTTCTTCCAAAATGAGCCGCAGACGCTCCTGAGGCGTGACAACGTCCTGGATCGCGCTTTTCACTCGATCAATCGACGATGCGAGCAACAGGCTCCAAATACTGTCCTCTTCTTCCTCGTCTTGCTCGCTGGACTTACTGAACAATGGGTTCGCGGACGGTGGCCCCCACACTGATGCCGACGACAACGAGGGCGCGCCACCGCCAGTATCTTTTCCAGTCGCCGAGGATACCAGCAGCGACGACAGGAAGCCGGAAGTCGATAGCTTCTCCATGTGAGCTGCCCACGTGCTAGAGCTGGTACCACCGGTAGTGCCGTTGCCACTCGGCGCGCTGGCAGCAAGAGTTTGGTCCGGACCGACTCCAGTCGTGGACGTCGACACGAGAAAGTACAGAGCAGACTTCATCAGATCTTCCGAAAACACTGGGGTGTCGATGGACGGCGTTGCTGACGATGATACAGAAGACGATGAAGCAGACGATGGAACTCCTAATGCTGACACTGCTGAACTCTCGTTGCCATGGAGGATCTTGCTCAGGTAGCTGATGGGCTCAGGAAGATCCGTGCTATTTGGCATCAGCCCCGAGTCGCTTATTCGGCTCATCGAGAACACACGCGCCACATCCAACCCAAGATCCGTCGAGGAGTCATTCGAAAACAAGGGGTTTCGACTGAGGTTTGCAGGCGGCGCCGGTGCCTGGACGGGTCCTGTCGGTCTCTGGAGCGTCATCGTGCTAGTCGGCGAGGCAGTGCGGAATCTCTTGGGCGCAAAGTCGGCTTGAGTCGATGCGTGGCTCGGGCTCGGGCGTTTCCCGGCCGTGAGTGTCACCGTCAGCGGTGTGCGGCCTAGTCCTCGGTTTGATGGCGCGATATGGACTCCTAGCGACGGCTGCTGGTACGTACCGACCGTCGTGTGGCCATTCGCCGGCTGATGGAACTGCTGCGATGGCTGCTGCTGCTGGAGCTGCGGAGGTGGCTGTCGGACTTGCGACTGCGCCTGACTCGACGGCGATTGGCCCGGCTTGAGCTTGGGTTTCGGCACTCTCACGATGAAACTGAGTCGATCTGGAGCGCCGCGAAGAAAATGCGGGTGGCGGTAGCACTCTCTCACTTCGTTGTCTTCACACTCGAGCTGCTCGAAGCCGTGGTCCAGTAGCTGCTGCCGGAACGCGCTCATGCGTCCGCGGAAGTACCGCGGCAGCACGGAATCGTTGAGTTTCTGCGAGTCGTGGATGGAAAACGACTGCCCGGACTCGTCCCAGCCCACGACAGCGTCGCTCTCCTGGTCCAGGATACGGTACAGCTTCCGCACGAAGCCCGACGCGATGCCCGCCGCCATGATCCACGATGTTATCTGGGAGGAGTTCCCACGCTTCCTGCAAGGTCGTGTGAGTTGGTTGTTCGCTGCTGTTGCGCCGAGACGTGACAACATCACCAGTTGGGTGGAGAGCTACGTGCTTCTGATTAGCTATATTTCATATTTCGTCCATGTGATTGGCTCATAATAGAATGTGCGATTTTTTGAATGCAGATTGATGGTGTGTCAGTACTGACGGTCCACCCTGATGTCACTAAATCAAGGTGGTGAGGTTCTCTATTGAGGGAAATCACTGTACACGCTGGTTGAACTGGTCTGTGCATCCCACGTGGATGCGATTGTGGTCGGACGGCTCATGCGTGGACGATTCCTCATCCTCCATTCCGACTTCCTCCACGTGTATCTCCGCGGATAAAGCTCTTTCCCCACCGCTGTATAGCTCATCGGATAGCACGTGATCTCTACTATCGATCCTACATCATCCGTCATGTCGTGGAGCTCGTGGGGCGCGAAACTGAATGTGCAGTCGATCGTCTCGCAAGGCCTCGAGCAAGTCAGCAAACTCAAAGAAGACGTCGAGAAGCAGTTCGACCAGGTCGTCGCCGCGTCCTCCACACAGCCCCCTGGTAGCTCCTCGCGCGGCTCTGCCTCTGCGTCTGCTACCGCTGCGAATGGATCCACCAATGGGGTCTCCGCGGTGGCCGTAGAGCCGCCGTCCGCAGCATTGAATGCGGCGTTGTTTGGAGATCTTACCACGCCCAGTGGCGCCTCTGCGATCGCGCCTCCGCCTCCGCCGCGTTCATTCGATGGCAAGAGCAGCAGCGCGGCTCTGCTGGCGAGTCTGGGGCTTCCGAAGCCCAATGGGAACGGTGTGGCGTCGATCGACACGACGCCGTCATCAGCGCCGACGTCGATGACGTCCAGAGGCGGCAAGCAGTCGGCAGCGGACTTCTTCGGGTCGTTTCTACCACCAGATCCGCCCAAAGCCTCGCCGCCGTCAAGTGGGAGGGGAAACAAGGCGGTCAATGACTCGGAGCCGGCGGTGAATGGGACTACTACTACTACTACAGAACAAGACAAAGAGCAGCCAGTGGCGATGGAGGAGAAGCTGGTGGACGAAGAAGAACAAGAAGCAGCGGCCGTTGAGAGTGAGAATATTGCAGCGGAGATTGAGTCGCCAGGAGAAGGTGTGCAAGCGGAGGAAAAAGACGACGAGGAGATCAAGGGGGCGGTGGAGGAGGAAGAAGAGAAAGAGAAGCAGGATGAAGATTTAGAGGAGCTGGTGGAGAAGGAAATCGCGGAGATCGTGAACGAAGACGAGGAAGACCTGAAAGCAGAGACGCTGACTGTCGAGGGAGACGAGCCCACCAGTTCGATCGAAGAGCTGGAGAATGGACACGAGGACCACGGTGACGTGGAGGATCAGGAGGTGGTCGAAGAAGTCGTGAAAGAAAACAACACTACGAGTAACGCGAGCGAGTCCATCCCACCATCACTGACCGTATCGGTGGTGGCACCAGAGGCAGAGGTGTCGTCGGCTGTGCACGAGGAAGTCGCGTCGCTGAAGCAGCAGCTCCACCAGCGCGAGACGCAGTTGATGTCGACATCGTCAGTGATCCAGGAGCTCCACGATGAGCTGGACAAGACATGTCAGCGAGAAGTCGCGGCTGTCGAACGCAATCGCTTCCTCACGGAGCAGCTCGAGTTGCTGCGACAAGAAGTGCTTCGCCTGAACCGAGTCGTCGTGCAGCACCAGCAGCAGCCGTCTCGCGACCAGGAGCTCGTTGCTCTGCAGCATGCAGTGGCTGAGAAAGACACCAAGCTCCAGGCGCTGCTGGATGAAGGTCAGACCCTGTCTGTTAAGCAATCGCAACTTGAGCAGCGACTTCGTCAGCTGCGTCGTGAGAAGAACGAAGAGGAAGAACTGAAGCTCAAGCTGCAGGCGCTGAGTGACACACTCGCCATTCAAGTGGAAGATCTCACGCTTAAGTACAAAGAGGCCGAGGACGAGAAGAAGCAGCTCCAGAATGAGCTGAAGAGTGCTCAGCAGACGGCCGAACAAGCGTCGAAGCAGTTTATGACAACAGAGGAAGAGTTGAGTCGAGAGCGAGAGACAGCAGAGGCGCTGCAGGAACAAGTCGCGGAATTGACGGAAGCAAACGAGTCTCTTCGCGCGGAACTGGACAATCTGCAGCACACGAGCGCTTCTCACGCGACGCTAAGCGTTGAAAAGAGGGAGATGGAGACGACGATCCAGTATCTGCAGCAAAGCGTGCATGATCTGGAGACAGAAGCCGCTCGTCGTGAAGATATGGCTCGGATGGAGATCGCAGACCTCAAGCGCAAGTGGAAAGATGCGCTTCAGCGAGTCGACGCACTAGGCCTGAGTGTCTCTGAGGCCACGCAGCCGCTGCTACGTCAGATTCACGCACTCCAGGAAGACCAGCGAGGCCGACAGGAGACGTGGAAGGCTACGGAGGCAACGTTACTGCAGCGTATTCACGATGCGAGTGCCCAGCGCAAGGAGTTCGAGTCGGAGAAGCTCTCTTTAGAGCAGCATCTCCACGATGTGAAGAGCCAAGTCGAGGATCTGGAGCACGAGAAGCAGCGTCGCCAAGCCGAAGTCCAACGTGAGAAAGACCGCGTCGAAGCGGTTCAGCAGAAGGAGCGTGAGGCTCGGAGCAAGTGCGACGCGCTGCAGATCGAGTTGGACGAACTCAAGCTTAAGTTGCAGGACGAGCAACACGTCAAGCAAACGCTGTTGGCTCGAGTTGCAAGTTCGAGTAGCAATGATGGAGATGCCGCCAAGCGCGATGGAGAGATCCAGCAGTCGATGGCCGAGACCGCGACGCTCACTGCTGAGATGCAGCAGCTCAAGCAGCGTGAAGAAAAGCTGCGTCATGACCTCGAATGGCACCAAAAAGAACTGCAGCGGGTCAAGGCCGCGACGTCGTCCCCACGCATGACGATGATGCAACAGCGACGCAGCTTCGATGAAGACTGGTCTGGCAGTGCGAACAACTCACCTCGTGTTGGTGTGACGTCACAGGCATCCATCTTGCAACGCACGCTCGAAACGAGTATGGACGACTCGCGGTTGAGCAGCACGTCGGTGCTGGGAATGAGCCAGCTTCAGCAAAGGCTACGGCTGCGTGAAGGCGAGAACCGAATGCTGCGGCAGCAGCTTCAGGCCATCGAAGACCGCCAGAAGCAGACGACCGACGAGATCGTGAGGCTCAGCACTCGCAATGCGCTGCTGGAGAGTAGCGCCGCGCAGTTTGAAGAGACGCAGCTCGCGCTCGAGGCGCTCAAGCAGAAGCAGCACGTGTTGCTGGAGCTGTTTGGTGAAAAGGAGGAGCAGGTCGAAGAGCTCCAGGCCGAAGTCAAGGAGCTCAAGGCGTTTTACCGAAAACAACTCGACACGCTCGCACGTCATCAACAATAAAACAAAAGATATCGATTGAAAAAATACGAAATCGAATGCACTAATGGTGTCGTACGTTGCCTCCCACCGAGTAGATCACCTGTGGATCTCCAAGTATGTCGTGTTCACGTCGTAGATATGCATGCGTGTCAACAACCCCGAGTCGGACGCCGTCACCAATCCGTCGGTGCCCGCGTCGACCTCAAGCGTGAACAAGGAGCTGTCCAGGTACCAATACAGGAGCTCAACGGTGATCATGAACGACGAGCCGGTCACAGCCACTGTCACCGTCGGCCTTACCGCCAAGAACGTGCTAAGCAGTGACTCAAGTGCCGGGCCGTCTGCTGTCTCAGTAAATTGGGCACTCTCGATGGAGCGGAAGCCGACGCGGAATCGGAAAATGGCCTGGAATGTCGTGGCCTCGATCGTGGCCTGGAAAGTTCGAGTTGTCGATAGCAGCCGCGCCATCTGAAGCTCTGTATATACGATATCCATAGGACCGAACGGGCACTGGTACTGCTCCCACACCGCCAAGTACGTCGCCGCGCGGAACCACGTATCGTCTCGGTAGGAAGTAGCATTCGTCGACTCGTCGTAGCCGAGCGCGTTGCTGAAGCAGTTTGTGAAATCGTCTTTGACAAACTGCTGGTTCATCGGGGGCAGCAGCGACATGTACCAGGACGTCGGCAGTCGGTACCGCAGACACGTCATAAACGAAGAGGGTGCCAATTCGTACGTGCACGTTCCGGAGGAGACCTGGTACTGTGTACAGTCGTACAGGCTGGTTGCAAACGACGCGCATGATCCCTTGAGCGTTGGTGGGGACGTTCCCAACACATATCTTTTCATCAGCAACGACAGGCTGCGACCTGGCGGGTCGGGGTACGAGTCGTATACGTTGGTGAACAGCAAGGTCGATAGCGTCACGGGATGATTGTTGTCCAGCGATGGAAGGAAGCCGGAAAAATTCCAGACCGTGACGTTGAGCTCGAGGTGAGTCATGCCGCCGCTGCCGTACGGAGTTGTGATGGAGTCGGTCACGTTGATCACCGGCGTTTGGCCAGTCATGTCCAGAGACGCTCGAACAGCTTCGATCAAGGACGAGTAGTTTTCGTTGCGGTTCACTTGAACCGACATGACTTGTGGGTTGCTCGTGACGCCAGGCTGTGGAGGGTACCTGAGGGATACGTACGGGGGCGCGTTGACCATTCCGTCCCAGAAGTCGATGGTGAGTTGCGATCGACCTGGACTGTTGCCCATGAACAATGCGTCCGTGGTTGATGGTGAGGTTCCAGTCCTGATGTCGCAGCCATTTGTGATGAGACACTGGAAATACTGCGCTAGTGGATACCACGTCGCTCCTGCTGGTTGCAAGTTGACGCAGTTGTAGATGGAATACCCCGTATTGCCAGCGAAATACCGTAGTTCCAGCATGATACACAGCGTCAGACTCTCGTTGACACCGGCGAGAAAAGTAGTACAGCTGCCACAATTGTCAGCGACACCGACACGCGAGTATTCATCAAGCGACGCGATCAACCGAGTCCACGGCTTGTCGTACGTGTTGGCTGGCGCCAAGATGAGCGACGGTGGAGATAGATCACGAATGTTGTCGTATGCATTTGGCAACCAGCCGAGGTAGTTTCGGTACGAGATGTCCAGATTCATTTGGTCGTTTGAGCTGCTCGGCGAAATCGTGACGAGGACGTCAGCATCCGGGATCCCCAGCACGTCGTTGGCGATAACTGTCCCCGAGTCGGCATTGTAGTAGATGACTCGCGTGTTCCCATACTCAGTTCCTTGCGGTGATGCGAGGGTGACGGGTCCGTTGACCGATAACAAGAAGCTTTGACGTCCAGGCTGGAAGTAGAGCTTGGATTTGGCCAGTTGGCTGCTTGGACGACTGAGTGGCCAGCCTGATTTGGCTAAACACAGGAGATACCTCGCCAAAAACAATGCAGCCTGCTGCTTGAGGGCGTCACTGAAGAAGACCTGGCGCAAGCGAGAACCCATCTCCAAACCGATTGTCCCGTCCTGAAGATACGCGGAATCAAACCATGCCGCCTCAGTCGTCAAAGCCGCATCAAGTTTCGGCAGGTAAAAGTGTCGGCAAACCAACGAGCTCACAGAGTCGCTGCGCACGCAGTCTTCGAGATGGTTCACACACGGTGCTGTTCGTGGACTCCACAGCGTCGCGAACCTCGTGAAGTCAGCTGTAATCACTGAAGCACTACGCAGTCCGCTGGTTGTGTACAAAGCTACTCGCGCGGGTACCATGACGGCGTACCCATTCTCTGGAGCGATTTCGATGGGGTCTCCGATGAGGTCGTGGTACCAAAACTCGACGCGTTTTTGCTGACTGGACACGCTAAATAACGGCACCATTTCGACCTTTGCTGACGAGTTGAAAGCGCGCTGCAACTTGTCTCGAAGTCCTGCAGGGCCTTCGGTTGCCAATGTTGGGGTGGTTCCAGGCAGAGTGACGTATGTTCGATACAAAGAGTACGTGTTGTAGTCAAGCAGAACTCCCGCGGGATGGATGCGAAGGTAGACGGGATAGTATTCGTTGACGGAACACTGATGGTCGCGTAGACACGTGAAGTACTCGTACACTGGTAGAAAGTCCGAGGTGTTGAGGCCGCTCCTACAGCCATCGAAGATCGCCGATAGATCCGATTCGGTCCGTCCAAAACCAGTCGGATATTCTTGCATGCTGTTGAGAAGACACTCCAGCAGGTAGCCTTTGCAGTTGACACGTTCCTGGCACTTGGGCAAAGTCAAGTCGGCGCATTCACTGCAGGAATTGAGTGGAGCCGTCGACGACGCGATATCCGTGAGCTTGCTGATGAGCACTTCCATGGAAGTTGCATTTGACGAAGTTGAATTGACATACAGGCTGGCTGGTGCCTTCTGGAAGTTGATGTCCATGCCGTTGGATGCTGTGACGATCGGCAGCTCGCCAAGAAATGGTCCGCTGTATGTGCTGAGTGCGAGTACATCTAGACCAAATCCATCCGGATTGGCAACCCTCGTCACATTGCTGATGTTGTGCGTCAACATGGACAAAGAGCGTTCGAACTCCTCGCGAGACGCTGTATACACTGTCTGGCCATACAAAATGCTGCCCATCGGTGCTTGGAGGATAATCTGAGGAGGATTTGCCATTTGGTCCCACAGATTTGTCACGTTGAGCGTCGCTGGCTCGAACTGCAAGAAGCTGTCGCCTGTTCGTCCGTTGATCGGCCACGACGTCGGGCATCGATTTCTTGCATAGCACACGAGCCAACGCTGGATCGGTTCCCAACGATCGAAAAACACATCTCCAATCGCTGTTCGGATCTCTGCTGCCACGTCCGAGCCGCTGTTTGCATTGAGAATTGTCCGGACGATTGGTGCGGCTTGAGTGCGGCAGTACGTCGAGCGCCCACACGCCGCCAAGTGGATCGAGTCGCACAGTTGACACTGCTTTGTGAATTGCAACAACGGCGATGGCGTTGTGGGAACTGACGTCGCACTGGCATTGCTGGAAGCGTTGCCAAACGACAGAAACGTCGTGTTCACCTCGTCCACAACGAGTCCCGTCATCTGACCAGAGTCTGATGCCGTAAAAATGCCTGTCGCACCCGCTTCAACTTCAAGCGTGTACACCAAATTCGTCAAGTACCAGAACTGGAGCCGGATCGAGATCACAAACGACGAGCCGGTGCTGTACGCCACGACATTCGGCTTTGAACTGGCTGGTAGAAGCGTTAAAAGCAACGCCGTCAGTTCGTCGTTGCTTGAGTTGTCGGTGAACGATCCGGATTCGAGCACTCGGAAACCGACCCGGAGACGGAAAACGGCTTGAAATGACGCAGCAGGAATTGTTGCATCGAGTGTCCGAGACGCGGACGCAACATGGATCGTTTTCAGGTGAGAGAGAACGACTTCCAGTGGACCGAATGGACAACGCGTCTGCTCGAACTGGGCTAACACGTTGGCAACCTTGAACCACTGATCATCTTGGACTGTCGCCGGAGGAGAGGCCGCGTCGGCGTCAATGGCCACATTGAAGCAGGACGTCAGTTGTGGCTCGACATTGATCAACACCGCTGGGAGGAGCGAATCCGTGTACCAGTATTGAGGGAGTTGATTCCGCAGGCACGAACCAAACGCCGACGTCGCCGAATTGTACGAGCATATACCCGATGTGGCGTCGTCCACTGTACAGCCATAGAGATCGGCCGCATACTGCGAACACGGATCCTTGAGAACGGGAGGCGCCGTCCCCCACACCATCCTCTTGATTAGTGATGAGAGGCTTTGTCCAGGGGAATCGTTGTACGCGTCATTCACGTTGGTGAATATAAAACTGGAGAGTGTCGGCATGGAGCCACTCAGCGTCGGCAAAAAACCGAAGAAGTTCGAGACCGTTACGGTCAGCAATACTCGAACCACGCTGTCGCCGTATGGATTTGAGATGGATTCCGTGACGTTGATTGTCGGCATTTGACCATTCGCGTCCAGTGTTGCTCTCACGGCTTCAATCAGGTTCCAGTAGTTCTCGTCGCGGTCCACATTAGCGTACACGATCGGTGGGTCATCTGTCATGCCTGGTAGTCTTGGAAACGCAACTTGGGTGCTCGAAGGCCGTATGATGCCGTCGTAGAAATCGAGATAGAGCTGCACTTGGCCAGGACGATTTCCCATGAAGACCGCGTAGGAATCTAGGTTCCGCTCGCCCGTTCGGATGTTGCAGCCGTTTGCAACGAAGCACTGAAGAGCTTGAGCTAGTGGAAGCCAATCGGTTCCTGCGGGTTGGCTGTTGACACAGTCGTAGATGGAGAACGACGCGCCAAAGTTGAGGTCACGAAGCTGGCGTACGACGCACACCAGCAGATTCGAGTCAATATTCGAAAGAGATGCGTTGCAAGTCCCACACATGTCCACAGTTTCGGCTAGCGTATAGTTGCCGAGCATCTCGATCAATCGAGTCCACGGCTTTTGTCCCCAGTCTGTGGAAGTCAACACAAGTGACGGCTGCGATTCCGACAGTGAAGACATGATGTCGTAGTCGAAAGTCGGGAGCGAGCCGAGGTAGTTGCCGTACACGACTGTCACCTCCCCACCGCCGCCGCCCCAGGGATATTCTTGAGAAGTTACCTGGATCTCGGCGTCTTGGATACCCAGGACGGATCTTGTGAAGTCTTGCGCAGGGTTCGTCGAGAAGTCGATGAGTGTGTTAGACGCGGAGACGCCTGGTGGGGAATAGACTCTGAGCAACGCGGTAAGAGATGAAACCTGCAGGCGTTGCTGTCCTGGTGTTAGTCGAAGCAGAACTCTTGGTACTTGAAGGCTGGTGCGTCCGAGAGACGTGCGTGACTTCGCGAGGCACAAGAAGAACCGTGCTAAATAGTAAGCCGCAGTTTCTTTCGACGCGTCGTTGAGTATCTGAGTGCGGAAAAAGTAGCCCAACTCGATGACTTGTTCGCCGCTTGCGAGTGATACCGAAGGTAGATAACCGTCGTTGACTGTGATCGTGGCGTACACTTGCGGCAGAAATCGATGCCGACAAACCAGTGAGTCCATGGAATCACTGCGGACACAGTCTTCGAGATGCTGGATACACGGAGCCGTACTGACGTTCCATGGAGCGAAGTAGCTCGCGATCGCGGCTGTGATCACGGATGCATTTCTTTGCTGGTTGCCCGGAGCGTAGAGCGTCACTTGTGGTGGGTCCTTGTATGTGCGTCCCGCCCACGGGGAGAACCACAACGGCTCATCGATGGAGTCGTGGAAGTGGTAGTCGACGTAGGCTACGTACGGCTCTTTGCGAATGGACATCTCGACACTAGCGTTGCTGCCAACACGACGTTGGAACTCATCGCGAAGCTCTTCGTGTGTGCCTGTGAAGTAAACCGATTGCCCGTCTGGCAACGCAATGGTTCCAAAGGGCACAGCGATACCGGCGTCGTCGCCAAAGTGGTAAATACCTGGCGTGAAGGATATGTAGCTTGGCGAGTCCTCGCTTGTGGGGCACTGATTGTCGCTCATGCACTTGAAATACTGGTACACTGCCAGCCAGTCGGATGCGTTGCGGTCAGCCTTGCAAAGGCGAAGAATCGCCAACAGGTTGTAGTCGCTCGATCCATAGTCAACTGAAGCATCTTCAAGACTGTTGTAAAGACATTCGAGCAAATCGCGGTCTTGGCACTTCGACAAGGTCGCGTCTGCGCAATCAGCACATGATATGACTGATTGGTTTGTCGCCTGAGATACCGATAGTCTGGTCGCGAGTGCACTCAAAGATACGACATCGGCCGAAGTCGATCTCACGTAAATGCCTGCCGTCGCTGTGGACCCGCCAACCATTGCCCCATCGGAGTAGTAAAAGGATGGCAGCGCACCTAGAAATGGTCCGGTGTACGAGATGCTGATCGTGCCTGGAGAATCCCAAGGATATCCCATCGTCAAATTTGACACGCCTTGGGTCATCGAGATGAGATGTTGCTCGAGCTCGTAGCGGGATGTGGCAGTCACGTATTGATCGAGGCGACTGCTTCCGACTGGTGCTTGAATTACCAATGGGATGCTGCTACCATCAGCCCATACATCCGTCAGATTGATCGTCGCTGGTGTCAATACCAAGTAGCTGTCGCCCAATCGACCAGGCGTTGGCGGAGAAATCGGGCATCGGCTTCTTGCGTAGCACACCAACCAACGCTGAAGTGGCGCCCACCAGTCGAAGAACACTCCCTCGGTGGACGTTCGCAGCAGAGCAGCTACATCCGTGTTTGCGTTGGTGTTGAGCATCCACATAAAGTACGGCTTGAGTTGTTCGCGACAATACTTGGATCGCTCACATGCCGACAAGTGGATCGAGTCACACAGTTCACATTGCTTCGTGAAAGGCAAGAGAGATGTGTCTTCTTCTGGATTGGGCGTTGGCTGCCAGTTCCAGTCGTTGCGCGGGTCGGCGTTCACGTATGATGAGCCAGAACCCGAGTCGGAGCTCGCGTTTGAACCAGAATCATGTGCATGATGGCTGCTAGTTGGATCTTCATCATCGTCAACCACTGGAATGTACACCTTGGACGCAATGCGTGGCATGACCACAAGCCGGGCCGATGGTCGAAGCATCGATTGCTCAATCAGCGCTGGATGGGGCACGGAAGACGTTCCCACGCGTACCGCGAAGTCGGACACGACGACGTTGGAGTAACGGATGTCGATCGTGTACTCTGCTCCGTCATATTTCCAGTCAGCTTGACTCACGCGGATTCCCAGCGGAGACAGCGTCGATCGCAACCCATCCAAGGTTTTGTCAGCGCTGCGGATCATGGTCGAGACGATTTCGTGCTTTCCCATAGAAAATATGAGCTGAATCTGGAAGTTCTTGGCTCGCAATCGAAGCGTTTGGACGTACGACGACGTGATGAGCTGCACCATTTGGTCGTTTTGGACCAGATCCAACGGACCAAACGGACATTGTGTGGTGACGAAGCAGCTCACTGCTGCCGTAGTTGATACGCGGCCCTGCGTTGTGTCTTCTGCAAGCGACGTTGCCGTCTGGATGCATCTCGTGATATCACTTGTGACAGTCAAGCTCTCTTCACCGTACGACGTATCCATCGACATACGCAGCAGATCCATCAGCGCAGTACGTGGTATCGCATCTCGGATGCACTGGCCAAACGGACTCGAGGCGTCATCGTACGTACACGTTCGTCGTCGCACGTCTTCGGTTGAGCATCCAAACAGCTCGGCGTTGCACGACTGGCACTCTGGAGCGAGCTCCCACGTGTATTTGTCCTTCGAAGGGTCCACTAGAGCGTTCAAGTAGGTACGCATGATGTTCAGAAGCGTGACCAAAGAGAATGTTGTGGCATCGCCGACCTCGAAAAAGACTCGCGGCGCCACGTTCGCCAGCATTAGGAGCCCTTGTGAGCCATCAAACACGGGGTTTGTAGTTGCCATCGTACTCGCGTACACCAGTCGAATTTGTACCATGTCAGTATCCGCAGCGTACGGTTGGACTTCCACCGACACCTCGGCAGTGTTTTCCAGCACGAAGAGCTTGACGAAGTTCGCGAGCTTGTCTGCAGACGTAGCGAATCGGAAAGGCGGTGCGCCAGGCGACCGAGATATGCCCAGTGTGACGACTGGTTTGCCGTCCACGTAGTCCACTGGCACTGCGATCACCTGCGTGCCGTTTGTGAAGCCTACCAAAGTCCATTCGTCGGAATGGTTGGTGTTTTTGTCGTCCATTGCACACTGGTGACGACTCGCACACAGCAGCGCACGACGGATTGGGTTCCACGACGGAACAGGAACACCTCCCAGGCACGCCGACTCGATCGCCTGGAAAAAGCTGACTTGATACGTTCCAAACATTGGATCCACGTCAGCGTTTGCGGCGTTCAGCGTCTCGAGCGTCCTGATCATACACGGCAGCACGATGAGTCGACACACGTCGTTGTCTCGACACGTCTCCAGCTCCAAAGCACACTCGTCGCATTGCGTGTGGATGGAAAGTTGCGAGCTATTGAGCTCAGCAACTTCAAGCGATGCTGAACCGCCGACTTCAAATCTGGGATCAAGTGGCACGTTTTGGTCTTCGCTCGTGATGACGAACCGCATCGACAGATCAGGAAACACCAGATTCGAGATCTCCACACGGATCGACCATCGCCAGTCGTATTCGTCGTAGATCTTGGTCGCCTTGACGTAGAGTTCATCAAACGGCGGCAGCGTCGCTCGGATAACATCTCCAATTCTCGACGACGAACTACCGTCGTTCACTGTATCCGACCGCATCACATACGCGGCTGCAGCGTTGTTGCCTCCCAATAAACTCGCTCCAAACGTGATCTCGAAGTAGCCCGTGAATGTCTCACCTTCATCCCACGTGAGCTGAAACACGAATGGTGACACACGGCTGAGTTGGATCATCCGGGTTTCGCGAGAGTTGTCAGCTAGCACGCCATTCAATGGCCCAAACGGACATTGCTTCGCCGCGAGACAGCCAAGCGCACGGGTCGCATTCCACAACTCACGCTGCATATCGGGGATGCCCTGATCGCGTTCTTGGACTAGTAGATCCGCGAAGCACTGCGTCAATGGGCCCTGCGTCGGCACGACTCGGTTGTTGTCCAGTATCTCCTTGAACGCACTCGATGTCAACCCAAACAGAGACCGCAGACACGACGGCAAGGCCGCGGTCGTCTCGCCAAACGAGCACGCGCCGCCGCGGTTTACGTCGTCGGCATCCTCACACCCGAGCAGCAACGCCGTGCACTGGAGACAGTCCTTATCAACGATGCGCCACGTGTACACGTCACTGCGGTTGCTGGCGTTGCCCATGTCCATCGACACGAGAGGGTACGCGTCCGTGAGCACGACGTCGGCACGAGTGGTGTTCCGTCGGATGCTCACGTCCAGTCGAATCTGGTTCTTCGACACGCGTCTCACAGTGTTTTGAGCGTACTGGTTACCGTAGACACTATACACTTCCACGGCAGCGCTGCTAGACTGGTCGTCCTCGCGCGTGGCCGTAATATGCAGAAGCAACTGGTCACGGACGGCACGGCGTTGGCTCTGTTGGCGCAGACGGAAGAGCAAGTCGATGGACGGCGCTGTGGGCGAGTGGAAGCGCCATAGCGTTCGTCGTGGGCTTGATATGCTTGTGTTTGTATTGCCTTCGACCACAGGCACGACATTCGCCGCCGTGGGCGTCACGTCGTCAAACGTTCGGGATTGCACTTGGAACGTGGACTCGAACGTCGTCAGCACGAACGGATCCGCGTCGTACTCGGACGTCCACACGATCTCCAAACACAGCGCGTCGCCATCTCCACACGCGAGCAGCTCCCCGTCGCTTTCCATGCCGGCGTAGAAAGGCGTCGACGCGTACGTTGCACTGCCGAAGCTCTCGACGCGCTGCGTTTGCTGCGGATACAGCATGCCGGCGAGGTCGGGAACAGCGACGCGCACAGTCGCGGGCATCGCACAGACATTCGCGTACAGTAGCGCCGCCGCCACACAACGCAGCGACCGTGAAAGACGCGCCATCTTCACGAGCGTCTCGTGGAATTTCTCCTACTGAGAATGCCGATATCTTTCCTTGTTGCCTTTCAAGATCCTTCCGTCGATTTTTGGACTGAGGAAACCTGGTGCCACGTATGCATGTGGTACTACATGTGGAACGACCCAGATTTATCAACCCATTTCCATTTCGATTGGAAATGCGAATAGCTCAAGGCGAAGCGCTTCTCGCCACAACGATCGAAGTAATGGACGCGCCGCTGCTGCAGTGCTTCCCGTTTATCCGCGAGTCTGTGCTGAGGCTGCTCACTCTCGTCGACGCAGTGTCGCTGCTGTCCTCATGCCGTGCTCTTCGTGGGGACAGCGACGCTGTGGCGTTTGTGCTGCACACGATCCCCGTGACGCGCCACTTTGGCCATGGCTGCAGACGCGATTGGCTGCTGACGGAGCCGCAGTTCGACTTTGACTACTCGTGTTATGATGCTCACGAGGTGCCATCACTGTTGGGAGGACACGTGGCGTCGGCGTCTCTGCTGTCACTCGTGGGACTGCTCCAGTCCAAGCTCTGGACTGTCTGGTACGAGGAGATCCGACGCCTCGGCAGGTCCTCGTACACCGTTCCGTTCATTCTTCCAGCGCAAGTCAACAGAGATGCTTCGCGTGAAGAGCTACGCGTGGAGCTAAACGCATTGAGTGAAAGCCAACGGATCGATGAAGACGACAACCGCCCTGCACTTGGCTCCACTCTCTTTCCCGAGGACGAAGACCAGGACGACCCAGAGCTGGTCATCTCCTCAGCAGGACTTCACTGGGATAACCTGGAAGTAGAAGACACTGTAGAGAATACTCCTGTGTGTCGCTTCTGCGAGGGCATGGAGCATGAGATCCGTCGAATCCAAGACGAGGCAAAACACTTCGTCATGCAGGGAGGCCGCATGAGTGACGAGCTGCGGGATGCAGGCTACCGTGAGGCCTTCCTCCGTGCAATCGCCGACGACTACCAGGAAGTGGGACACAAAGATGCTCACTATGACTGGATACAGCTAATCGTCCCGCCAGACGAAGCCGCATACAATCTCTTCATGGCGGACCGCTTGCCGCAACTGAAGTTTATGGACCCGAAGACCGAGGCGCTTGCGATGTGTGTGGGCGAGGCGGCTGCAGAGGAGTACGTGACGGAGCTGTGTCCGGAGGTCTACCGCCCGCTGCGTCAGTTACTCTCAGCCAATAAGTTCACTCACGTGAGACGCGTGAAGACCACGCTGTACACTCAAGCTGACCTGCTCCCAATGATCAACTCGGTGGAGATGGTGGGAGGGCTGTCACCTCACGGATACTACGATGGCGTGTTCTTGGTGCAAGTGAACCCGTGGTGAGCGGGTGATTACGTCGTATATAGCTGCATGTGGTGCATTTCCAAAAGCAAGTTTTCGTCATACAGAAAATACTTGTTCCATTTCGTCTATTACCACACATGCACGTGTCCATCGCTCTACATTTCGTCCTCTTCCAGCATCATGTTGGGCACGGCGTTGTTCACCACGTAGCTGCGACCGCAGTTGTTGCACACGAGGTCGCCCTCGACAATGTTGGTCTGCTCACAACAATCAACGCCACGACTTGTAAGTCTCTTGGTCGGTACATACAGTAGGGGAAACACACACAATGAATGCACTACTCACATCCAGGATGACGCGGTGGATGAGCTTGAGCAGCTCGTCGGCGTTGGCGAGATCCGCTGGGAGCTCGTCAGGAAGAATCGGCACCTCCGGGTGGTTCAGCTACCGTACAGTATAGTACATACACATCACCTGAGCTCCTCACGTCGACGCCAGAGCCAGTAGTGTGAGCGTACCTCCTTGGTGGTCTGCACGAGCGCCTGGTAGTCAATCGTCTGCATGATGTGCAGCATGAACGACTTGCTGAACACGGTCTCCATGACCACAACGCCGTCCATCTCCGGAACAATCTATGGGCAACACAAGACAGTAAACATGTCAGTTTCAATGCGCTATAAGTCCTGAAGCTACGAGAGCAACCGCTTACGCACCTTGAGTGGGAAGTTGAGTGGTCGGAGTCCTGGCTCGCGACCGGCGGTGTCTTGGCACGCCTATCGTCGCATCCACGCATCCAAAATCAGTCGGAATTACATCTTCAGCTAGCGCATACAATGCGCTATGATGATATCGTATTGCCAAAGCCTACCTTGACGTTGCAGACGAGCATGTTGTGGGTCAGGAGTCGCATCTTGGCTCGTGGTGTCGGCTTTTTCGCTTTCGTATTGTAGCTGTTCGCGTTTTGCAGCGCTTCATTGGCAGCCATTTTGACACCCGATTCCCCCAACCCTATGCGTTTTAAGTCATTTTATTGGCTATAATGTTGTATCATGTTCGATTTTTAGCTAATCATTCTCAAAATTAGAATCGATTGGTTGGTTGGAGTCTCGTGGCCTTTGGCGGACAAGCGTCTTTGACTGGAAACCAAGAGCTCCATCATTGCCTCGCAACTCTCTCAGCAGCAAGCAAGCAATCGTCACCTCCCGCTACGTCTTCTCGATAGACTCCGCAGCAGGTCACCATGGTCAAGAAGAAGTATCAGTCCAAGCGTCTGTCGCTTCACAAGAAGTACAAGATCGTGAAGAAAGTGCGCGAGCACAAGCGTCAGGAGCGCAAGAAGGACCGTGCCAACCAGCACAAGAAGAAGAAGGACCCTGGAATCCCCAACAACTGGCCGTTCAAGGAGGAGCTGCTGCAGCAGGTCGAGCAGGCCCGCCTAGCGGAGCTCGAAAGCAAGCGCCAGGCTTCGCAGATCCGTAAGGACGAGAAGAAGGATCGCAAGCGTGCCGAGCAGATCGCGCGTGCCAATGGCGGCGCTGTCCAGTCGATGGCGCCGACGCCGCTGTCCGTGGAGATGCAGTCCAAGAAGGACTTGAAGGAGACCGTGAAGAAGGCGGACCTGGTGCTGATCGTGTTGGACGCGCGTGACCCACAGGGCTCGCGCTCGCTGTCGCTGGAGGATGGTCTGATCGGCAAGGCCGGCAAGAAGGTCGTGCTCGTGCTCAACAAGGTGGATCTTGTCTCGACCGAGACCGCCCAGAAGTGGGTCAACTACCTGCGTCGCTTCCACCCGACGATTCCAGTGCGTGCGCTGAACGAGAAGGTGCTCGAGACCAAGAAGAAGTCGCGAAAGCTGCAGGGCCAGAAGGCGCTGTACGACCGCTCGCAGGAGCTCACCGGTCTGCGTGACAACGGCTTCGTGGAGCCGCTGCGCCACTTCCTGGACGAGTATAGCGAGTCGCGAACCGAGCTCACCCACGTTGCGATCCTCGGCTACCCGAACGTCGGCAAGAGTACGCTGTTCAACTCGATCAAGAAGCGCCCGCTTGCTCTGGTCGAGAAGCTGCCGATGACCACCAAGACGGCCCTTGAGGCCCAGTACAACGACAAGCTTGTGCTTGTGGACTGCCCGCCTCTGGATGTGGACTACAGCGACGAGTCGTCGATCGTGCTTCGTCACGGTGTTGCCGGCGTGTGGCTCGAGGACCCTGTGCCAGTCGTGCGTGATCTTCTCGAGCGTGGCGACGGCATGAACCTGATGCAGCACCTGCAGATCCCTGTCTTCAAGAGCCACGAGGACTTCCTCGCCAAGCTCGCGGTCAAGAAGAACCTGATCCGTAAGGGCGGTGACCCGGACATCCTTCAGACGGCGCGTGGTTTCCTGCGCGACCTCGGCAACGGCTCGTACTCGACGTCCTGCTTACCACCAGCCAAGTCCAAGTCGCGATTCGATATGCCTGAGTGGTACACACAGCTCAAGCTCGCCAAGGTATGTCTCCCATCTCCTCATTTTCGTCCTCTACGCGAAACCAGCGTGCTAATCTTTTGTCTTGTCCTTTAGCTCGCTGACCACGAATCGGCTCTGTTCCTGTCGAACCCATCGGGCATCCGCCGCGAGATCACCTTCACCGCCGCGCCTATCGCCCACGCGGCGGGTGACACGACCGAGTTCGACCTCGTCATGGGCCAGCTGCCTGAGAATGACGGCCTCACTTCGGAAGATGAGGACGGCGACGAGGAGATGGAGGAAGAGGAGGGAGACGACGACGAGGAAGACGATGAAGACGACGAATAAACCAACCCGATCATTACAATGAGTAGAATACTACGTATATAGAAACACACAAACGTGGCTTGCGTGTGCGTGCGTGTCGTTTGGAAGCATTCCTCTCCCCGATCTTTCATGCCGATGCCTTTCTCAAACAGTGACATGGGTACAGTCACTCTAAAGAAATAAGTGTCACTCATTTGGTTCGGATGTCACTAATTTCACTTGGCCACCACCATGAATGCGACGATGGTGACCATCGCGGACGGCGACGTGGACGCGTTCTTCGAGCCCCTGGGCCGCTGCCGCGACGTCGACGACTTCGAGAAGCTCAACCGCATCGGCGAAGGAACGTATGGCACTGTATACCGAGCCAGAGACCGCGCCACGCAGCGCATCGTCGCGCTCAAGCGCGTCATCCTCCACAACGAAGCCTCCGATGGCGTACGTCGCGTCCTTCTAGTCCAATGCAATGCAACTGACGACTGAGCTCATGAATGATACACACACTTTAGTTTCCCATCACAGCACTGCGCGAGATCAAGCTGCTGCAGCGCCTGCGCCACGCCAACTGCGTGCAGCTCCTTGACGTCGTCGTTGGCCGCAAGCGCTCTAGGTATGAGCAGCTCATTTGCTTCATCTTGCACTGTACCTGACATCGTATATGCAGCGTGTTCTTGGTGTTTGAGTACTGTGAGCATGACTTGTCGCTGCTATTGCGATCACGAAGCAGCCAACGCCATCCATTCAAAGAGTCCGAGGTGCGTCTCTCAAAATCGAAAATGTCGCCTTTCTCACCTATTTCTCACTGTTTCAATGTCCACTAATTAGCTCAAGCGCATCATGCTGTCGGTGCTCAAGTCGCTGGACTACTTGCACCGTCAGAACATTCTGCACCGCGACATCAAGCTCTCGAACATTCTCTACGACCGCTATGGCACTGTTAAGCTGGCCGACTTTGGACTGGCTCGTGAGAGGGTCTCTCCGTCTTCGTCAAGCGACAAGAGCGAGTCCGGACTCACGCCCAAGGTCGTGACGCTGTGGTATCGAGCGCCTGAGCTGCTGCTGGGCAGCGAGAACTACACGAGTGCCGTGGATCTGTGGGCGTGTGGCTGCATCTTCGCAGAGCTGCTCATGCGAGAGCCATTGCTGCCAGGCTCGACAGACGCCGAGCAACTCGACAGGATCTTCCAGGTTCGAGCTCATCTTCGTGGGTTATAGACTGATGCGATCAGGAGCTCATTGTGTTTTGGTGGTTTGTACTGTAGATGCTGGGGCGTCCTACCAGCCACTCGTGGCCTAGTATGGCCAGCCTTCCGAACGCGGACAAGATCCGCGTGGACTCGTCCAGATACGCGACCAACAAGTTGGCGGACACGCTGCCAGACATCTCGAACAAAGGGCTGGATCTGCTCCAGCGGCTGCTCACCTACGACCCAGAGCAGCGCATAACGGTACACGGTTTCAACCTCCTCTCTACGTTGTTTGGACTCTGGGCTGAGTATTTGTGTGATGACCTCCAGGCTCGTGAGGCTCTGCAGCATGGGTACTTTCGAGAAAAACCGTTCCCACAGGAGGCGAGCATGATGCCGACGTTTCCGTCGATCCACGGCGACATCAAGCCTTCGACGTCTGCGTCGACGTCGAAACGATCGGCAGCGTACAGCACGACAGAGGACAACAAACGCCGCCGAGGCGCCGGCTAATTGGTTGTTCTCATCTCATGTTTTTGCTATCATAAATCGTCTAATATTCGAAGGTCTCCGGTTGCTGTTTCAAATGACCACAAGCCAGAAATGGATCTAGTCAATGTCATCGTACGATCCACCGGCAGCCTCCACGAGGTCCTCGTAGTGTTCGCGCAGCGTCGCGGCATCGCGGAACATTTGCGCCAGCTCGTCCGTTGAGAATTCCTCAGTCTTGGCTGGCGTTTCAGTCTCGTTCTGCTTCGCACGACGCTCGTCGCACACACACTTGGCCTCTGGGCGACGACAACGACGGCATTTCTTGACGGGCGGACCGCTTTCACGCTTGTTGAGGCCGTTGGCGTCGGTGGAATGTGGCGCAGTGTCCACATCCACGACGATTTCGCTGTCGTCACGCAGCGTGAAGAAGAGCGCGAGCAACTGGTCGAGTTCGTGAGTATCTAGCTTCGTGACTCGGAGCGCAGCACTTGAGAGACAGTCACACAAACGATCATGTCAGATGCGGGGACATGCCTACTGATAGCGGCTTGCAACAAATATGAGTCTTACCTCAGGAGCTCAGGCGTCATGTTATCGACTTGCTTGCCGTATGTGACCAGCAGCAGCAATGTCGCGATACACGTCCACTGTACACACACGAACATCAGCCATCGGGAGCATAAGTATCTTGTGATCCGTCTCATATAATCAAGCGACGTACCTGTTGCGCATTGCGGCCGTCGATGGCTTCTCGGAACACGAAGCTCTTGACGAGCGTGTCGATGCGGTGGGTCGCGTACCGGTCACACGGAAGATGCAGTTGCTGGGCCACGGGCGGCAGAGGGCGGCCGAGAAATAGCGAGAACGCCGTGTAGCGCTCGTGGAACACGAGCTGCGCCGCTCGGTCGGCCGCTTCACGCGCTTTCTTCTCCTGTGGGTCTCGTGGCGCTGGCTGCTCTGGCTTTGCAGCCATTGGCTTGTTGGCGACCAGCAGCGTCGTGTCGTGAGTGATCCACGTCGAGAACATGCGCCACATATTGATAAACAGCGGCAAATCGTCGGACGAGATGACTTCTTCCTCGAGATCTTCAGGATCAATATCCGAGTCCAGGTCCAAGCTGCTCGACGACGACTCATTGTCCGAATCTCCGGCGTCGCTCTCTTCACTGTCGCTCACGACGATCTCGTCACCACGGGACTTCGCCGTGTCCTGCCACTTGCGCTCCACCTTTTTCGCGAGCGACTCCTTGTGCGACGGAAACACAAAGCCTTCGATGAGCACGGCCTGGGCCGCGTCCGGAAACTCGTTCGCCGGTGCCGCGGGCGTTGGGTTCTCACTGATCACCGCCGGTCTCTCCACGATGCCCAGAACCGACGTCTTGGACCACACAGTCTTGGCCTGTGGCGCTGGGCCCGTCCCACGGCGTGCTGCTCGACCGCTTGGGCCCGGCGTCTCTTTGCCAGCGGCCTTGAGTGCCTCCTGCTCTTTCTCCCACTTGAACGGGTTCGGTTTGTCACTGCCGAACACGTCCAGAAGCGACGGCATGAGCTGCGGCGGCTTGGTCACGAGGCGCGACACATACACACGCGCTTTCTACAAAAAGGATCCAGAAACTCAGCCTCCATATCCCAAAGCCTCATGAGGTCTATTGGTTTGCGTACCTTGAGGCAGCGCTCAGAGCAAAACTGGTTTTCGGTAGTGGCGTCGTAGATCTCCTTCTTCTTGAGCGACACGCGGAACTTGGCGTTTTTCCTAAGCATATTCAGCAAAAATCCCATTTAGATAACCAGCTTCCAGGCCGTTCGGCTCCAGCGGATGATCATCCCACTCTTTCAGTTTGTTGGCGCACGGTGGAAACGCACACAGCAACTGCACGGAGCGCTCCTCGAAGACCGTCTCCATGTGGCGTCGCTGCAGGATGCGCGCGCAGCGGTCCAGATACGCCAGCGGGATGCCTGGGTAGATGAGCGTGGCCATGAGCCGGAAGGCCTCGCGCACGCTCGAGCCCTGCGCGTCTGTGGCCGCGACCGTCGTGGCGATGGACGTGGCACCTTCAGCTGCTAGATGCATACTCGATGCTAGAGACGCGCCTTCTGTCGGTGTCGCTGCGGGCGCCCTGCGCGTCGCGCGCGTCGTCATTTTGGGTGGAGTCGCCATTCTGCTCACTCCAGTCGTAGAGCTGCTCAGGTGAAGAGCTCACCTCGATCTAGAAAATTGGTGATTTACAGCCAATCAGATGGATTCATCAGAGAATCTAGGTTCAGAATCAGATTTGGGTTACACTCCTTCCAAAGGGTTACGCTAATGTAGCCATGTGCTCTTTTCAGGTGAGCTTGAGATCGTCGTCCTGCAGCAGCAAGGCGACGCCACACGCCGTCATGACGCTGGAGCTGTCGATGCATTGCACATAGAACCACGCCAGTGGGTCGTGTTGCATCGCCATGCTGCCAGTGCTGAGAAAGAGAGGACAGCGGTAGTGATGCGGATGGCCTGACTCGACGGCGAGGGCTCGCGGCCTGGCCCCATCGCCACAGAATCGCGTGGTGACGTGGATCGTGAGTGGCGGCAACGCGTCCAATTCAGTTGACTTGGTGGTTTTGCTTGCAGTGACGGATTCCTGTAGAGCTTGCTTGTCGGAATCCCAATAGGCGTTCTGTGAACACAGTAAACACAGTTGATGTCAGCTCTTGTCAGTCAATCTTCATCTGCCGTAAACTCACCCAAAGCACGCAACCAGACACGTGGAAGACCGCGAGTACGTCCGATGCGTCGTCGGCCTCTGCCTGAGCAAACGATTGCTCAGACGCTTGTACGGGGGTCGACGGATTCACGACCACAAACGAGATCGAGTCCAGGGACACTCGTTTCTCGTATGCGACACTGTGGCGAACGGCAAATAGGCACCCTACACACGATCATGGTCAGTACCCTCAGTGGGCAACAAGAAGATTCTGTGAATAAATTCAAAGCGTACCTTTCGGATCGCTCAACGCTGGTAACCAGATCGGATCTGGTAGATGAGACCTTGTGGTCGCCTGGTACATCGTGACGGCCGACTTCATCCATGGTATCCACTCGTCGAGTCGCTTGGGCGCGACGTATTTTCTGGTGTCTCGTTGGTACGACGATCCTGCTAGAGGAGCCACCGAGACATATCGCCACGCATTCGGCAGCTTCGACTGCCGCAGGGCCTTCATCAGTGACGCAATCCGTACGGCATTCGGCATGACGGACATCGTCTCCGGTTTCATCGTCACGAGGATCTCGAGAACCTCCCAGATATGGCGCACGTACATCTCCATCGCAGGCATTTCGACTTGCTGAAGATGCTCGAGAACTGCTCGTTGCCAAGCCACGCTGGTCGGCGGCGTTGCGTTTGTCTGCGCAAGTGGGTCAGTAGTTGCTGCGGGCTTGTTCTTGCGCCACGCCGTGATGACACTCGTCCGTCGTTGGTGTTCTTGGCGCTGGACACCTTGGGTCAAACAGTTTTTCAGTGGGAGTTGCTTCATCAGGAGCTCAGCGGCGGCTTGGCCTGCGCGAAGAGACTCGATTTTCATGAGAGAGTCTTCATCATCGGATGAGTGAGCACCGCCAACAGCTACACTCCAATCGGCTTGCTGGTGTCTCCAGCTCAGGCTGTGGGGCATCAAGCTCGTTTCGTTGGTTGCTGCAGTGGCAGCCATCGCGTCATTTTGCGTGATCAGATCACGCGTCACCATTAGACGCTGATCCCACTCGCTTCCCCGCGTCCAATGGCTCGTAGCACTCGGTACTTGTGGTGGCACGAGACACGCCGCCATGAGCTCTCGGCACAGCGGCAAAAGCGCGGGCTGGGAAACTCTGCCTGCGTACACCTCACTCGCTAGCTCGTACAACGCAACCCACTCTGCTTTTGGACTGAGATTCGACAAGCCCGCGACACCGCCGGAGACCGCAGCCATAGCAGTAGCGACGGTTCGTTGTCGCTGATGGAGCTGAATGAGTCGTATTGCGCGTTCCAACTCGAAGTGCGAGGCGAGCAGATCGCACGGCAGCAGTGACGCAAAGTCAGACTCTTCCTGGCAGGAAGAGATCTGGGTTCCGCTTCCGCTCAAACAACGCTTATCGTCGGGAACGCCAAGCGATGCTTGAGCACGGAAGAGTGAGTGGAAAATCAACACAGCGGATTGGATCCACAACTGATGCGGTTGGAGAGGCGTGTACGACGCAGGTGCACCCAAGGCGTGGGTCGATATGGCCGTTCGCGTACTTGCCCGCTTTGGCGACGACGGTGGCAACGCTGGCTTCGAGGGGCTCGATTTGGATGGCGTCATCATTCCGGATTCTTGTGCGAGCGACTGCTTCTGTTGCTTCTCGAGGTGCAGCTTGCGCAGGTGATCCTCCATCCCAAAAGACTGGATATACTCGAAAAGACTTCGTGGGCACTCGAGATAGAGATGCTTAACGAGAGTCCCCAGACGGAGTCGAGTACTCGGGCTTGAACTCGAGCTTATGGTCGTGGTACTGGCTGCCAAGCGCTGTTCGGGTGTGGCTTGGATTGCGTTCAGGAGCCATACCTTGAAATCTTGGGAGATATTCGCCATCGTAGGTAGGAGATCGTGCAGTCGTTGGAGCTCCAACCTCAACAGGTTTCGTCCACTTTGGCGCGCCTGCGCCATATCGTAGACCACTACCCACGCGCCGCTCGCCTGGAAGTCTTTGAGAAGTCGGAGCCTTTGGACGTCCGCATCAGTTTGCATGGACAAGAACACGAGAAGCTCCTCTCGAACACCAACAAGTCGCGCGCTCTGCGAGATACTGGAATACAGCGTCGAGACTTGCCGCTGCGGGTTGTGGTGCACGATGAGCGGCTGCTGACTGCCAACGAGATCACGTTCGGCTTCCATGATGCTTTTCGTCACGCTCACTGACCCAGCAACGGTACCAAGGTACCACGTACTCATGGCGTCCACGAAGTGAGCGGAAGCGGTTCCGAACACTGCCGAGCAGAGCAGAAACCGCTCCAACACGCTCAAAGAAGCCACCCACACGGGCACTTTGTCACACGATTCTTCGCTCTCGCGCTCGCCGAATTGTTTGTGGGTGAAACCAAGCGACGGCGAGTGAGCGAACGCTAGCCAGACGGCTGGATCGGCGCTCATCTCCTCCTCCAGTGCTTTTCGTAGCCTCTCCACTCGCTCGCTGGCCGGAATAGCAGCAAGGAAAACACCGTTAATTCGTTCATGTAGATCACGACACTCGGCTGGGATGGTGGGTGTGGCAGGCTGATCGTCTTCGCTTCGGCCGGTAAGTCGATATACAGTGGATGTTATAATCGACCGCACAGTCTCTGCGGCAATTGAGCGGACCAGGTTCGTCTCCGGGAGCACCGTGTCTTCACGTGATTCGCCGGATGCTTCAGGTTTCTCTTGAAGCTCGTCTTGCGGTTGAAACAAACTCGGTTGGAGAAGCTGTTCCACAGTCCGAAACTCGACACCGTCTTGTACAGTAGCCACTCCAATCGCGACGAGCAATCGGAACGCCCGATGGTACTCACTGGGCAGACCACAGAGTCTCCTTTTGAGGTAGCCAAGCGTCACGCGCTCGATCATACTGGTGATTGATCCCTGGATACGGTCTGCATCGGGTCCGTCGCGCACTCGGCAGCTCAGAGTCGGGATTTGATCACGTACGCAGTCGTCCACTTGGAGAACGATGGCTGGAACATCCCACTCCAGTGGCCGTAGCCACACAGCCCCATGGCGGCAAAAGAATTGCTGCTCGGCAAAGACGAAGCTTCGCGCGCGGATAGCGACAGCCTCATACCGCTTGCGCTTGTCTCGGATCTCAAACGCAAAGCGCTTGGCACGCTTTCGTCTTGACTTTGCTGCGAAATATTCCTCTAAGCAGCGCGTAATGCGGCTCATCTCGTGTTCTTGGAGACCGGCACCATCGCCTTCGGCAACAGCGGCGAGAAAGCCTTCGACTCTCTCCGAGTGGGAGCTGTTGGTCTTGGACAACGACTGGCGAACAGTTTCTCTGTCGTCGGAAATTTGGCGAAGACAGTCGAGAAATCCAGCCAGCACTTGATCTTCTTTCATCTTCTCAGTCACGTACTCGTCACATGCGATGTCGTACTCAGTGTCCAATGCTGGCCAGTGGTGCTTGAGAAATGCTGTAAGGATATGGTCTTCAAGCTCAGAGGCAGTCGGAGAGCAGTCAACAACACCAAGTTGGCTCCAAATCTGAACAGAAACTTAGGAGTCAGTCATGTGCTCTTGACAAACTCCGGGCTTACGACGCACCTTTGGTTTCCATGGAAGCATTTTGTCGATGGAACTGGAGGAAAATATCACCGTGTGGCCTCCTTTCCTCCGCGCGATTGCCGCGACATCAAGTAATGCATGGAAATGAGCTTCTTCACACTCCGCCACTTGTTCAATGAGGATCTGTGTAGAGAAATCAATGCACATTGGAGTAAGCGAGCAGTGTGCGGGAAAGCTAGCAAGGAAAACGTACCAGGAGACTTGGTTTGTGGCCGATCTGCTTTTCAACCAGAGAGATTGCGCTCGGATCACTGGCGTCTACCACCAGGATGTGGAACTTCCGAAGCATCCGGAATGTTGCTGCATGACGTGGAGTACGAAACATCGAAGTCACCTCACCGGCGAGTGATTCCGATAACGAATCGCTTCCCGTTTCCTCGCTTTCTCCGGCGTGGTCGAACGCCATAGTAGACGTCGATGTGGTGCCCACGACGCGGCAGCGTTGCTTCAGCCACTCCACCGCTCGTCCCAAGGGGTCTACGAGCACGGGGAAGCGCCCACGAACTCTCTGGGTTTGGTCCATGAGTAGCATGTTGATCGTCAACGGGACGTTGTTGCGCAGGTCCATCGTGATGATTGCACGCCTGAATTCATCTCGCAACAGTTTGCGGGTCAGAAACCAGCTCTTGAGATGCGAATGCGGGTGGGGCATCGATACACTTTCGATCGCCGGGCTCGTTCTGGACGGTCGGCCATTCATATGCTTCATTGCGAGGTCTCGCCATCGTAGTACCGCAGTGTATCGCTGCTCGTGCGACACAGTGCTTCCATAGGTGGATGTCGCGGCGGCCAACGCACAATCGCCAATGAGCTTGAACTGGTGGTCTTTGACCCGAGTCATTCGCTTGCGGAGTACTCGAAGCCAGTGGTTGACAACGTCCTGAAACTGCACCACCTCAGCTTTCCATCGTGTCTTGCTCTCATAGACCCGCTGTAACTCCTGCTCACGCTGCACGTTCCGAACATGCTGGGCTCGCATCTCGTTTAGCTGAAGCTCCAAGTCAATCAGCTTCTGCCGCTCGGCTCGAACCATTTCGTCAATCTGATTGAACTGCTCCATCGTCTCGCCGAGTTTCTTCTGCGTCGGCGCAACTCGTTTCATCACTTCAAAGTAACGCACAATCGCGAGTACCCACTTGCACAATGTCGTCGACGCAATCGACGCTCGCTTCATATTCTCCATCGAGAAGTCCGGGTGATTCACGTACAATTTGACTCGATCGATGAGAGACGCGTCGACTCGATCCTTGTCAAAGTTGCGAAGCCGATCCAAAAAGTGAATATCTGCTAGAATGCGCAGCGCCTCACTCCATGTTGGCGGTGCACCGAGCAGCACACAAACTGCCTGCATCGCGAGCCGAACGAGTTGTGGAGGATTCACGAACGACTTCATCTCGGTGATGTGGTACTTGTTGATTTGGGCCAGTGCATCGGTCGCCTTGGCTACATCGGGAAGGGTCTTGTTGAGCTCGTTCTGGATCACCTCTCTTTCCTGTTCAATCTGTCCTTGAAGAATTGAACAGCGCTGTTCGTCCAAGAGGAATGCCCGTCGTGCGTCACGATCAATCGCCTCGTACTCTTTCAGCGCCTTGCTACTTTCTTCGACAGTTCGTGCTGCGTCCACAAGCTGCGACCGTCCGTCTGCACTTTTCGCAAGATGCCCAGACGCTTCATGTGCGTCTCCTTCAATCAGCCGCAACGCCGTCGTCAGTGCTGCCTGCAACTCGTTCGTTTTCTTCTTTTGGTACAGGAACATCATCTTGAACGCAGCCAGGAAGTCCTCAAAGCGAGATCGCGCGGCTCCAAAACGACGGCCCAACTCGTCCGGCGACGGCTCTCCACTGGTATCTGACACCAAAAGTTTCATGGCATCTTCGTGAATCGCAACCATCAAACCCTGCAAATCGTGGCGAGTGTCGGACGACACCGTTGCTCGCGCCAGTGCTTCGTTCAACGTTGCGAGCCTGCCCAAGCAGTCGGTGTAGACGGCTTCTAGGGAGTCTCGATCAAACCATCGGAACGTTTTCACGCTGGCATGATAGTACAGGGTCGGATGGCTCGCCACAACGTCGAACATTTTGGTGCTTTGCCTAAATGAGATGAAGAGGTGAGACAACCAGTCGTAACCATCACGAGAGCACAAAATAAATAGAGACGTACCCGAACGACAGCACGACGCACAAGAAACGACGCAGGTTCTCACGATAAATGGACTTCTTCTGCTGAGGCGCTGAACTCTGCTGTGGATCATCGTGCAGGGGGATCATACCGTCACGAGTCGATGCCACGGTTGTCAGATCGTCAAAGAACGACGATACGGAAGGACGCCGTAAGTGCGCTTGCTGGAATGATCGCATCTGGTGCTCCAACGCGAGAATCTTGGATTTGTCCGATGACGAGTAGAGGTGGTGTGGAAGATCAGCGTGAAGCATGATGTGAATCAACACGTCGAATTCTTCGGGCGTCAGACTGTCGCAATCGACGTAGATCAGCGTGTGCGAGGCTTTTAAACCTGCCTCGAGAATTGGCACCATCAGTTGCTCGATGTACTCGCCGAACTTGAGCTGCGACGTGACCTCGCGAAAATGGAACGCTTGGGCACCGCACGCGATCATCGTTGCGCTTCGACGCTTGGATGGCTCGGCACCACAAAACAGTAGATGGCGAACTCCAGATTGTAAGAAACTGAGCACGTCCAGCATATTCTGAATCGTGGCTGGTGAGACAGCAGTGCTTTTCTCGATGGGATTCGCGCCACGCGGTGTCGACGCCAAAAGAGACGAAGCCCGTCGAGTGATCTTGGCCTGACTATCGTCCTGGTCTTCTGTCTGGGCGATGTCTTGCCCAACACCACCTCCGAGGTGCGAAGTGGTCGCGATATTACTCGATTTTCGAAGTAGCGGCAAGGGACTGATACCCATGGAGGCTGTCGCAGTACTATGTGAACTCGAAAGTGTACTGTCGCCTGGCTCGAGATTGGAAGAGGCCGGCAGCTCACCGATGTGAGACGAATCCTTTGCAGCGCTGCGATTGTACCACTGGAAACGCTCGTCGGCAGCGAGAAACAGTGTCACAGCAGCTCGATTGGAAATGCGCACACATCCGTCGTTGTCTCCGTAGTCTGCGTAGAGGTAGTCGAACGGATTCTTGATGACATCCCAACTCGCGGTGGAGCATCCGATCTTCTTGGCCACCGAGATGCTGATGGATTGAAGCTTGCTCAGCTCTGACTTGTTCATCATCCGACTCCGGTACAGCTGGTACGTTGTGGATACGGTGTAGAGCTCGAGATCGGTCAAGCTCCCGGTAGACTTGATTGATACGTTCATGACCCGACTAAAGCAGCGCAGCACATCGTTAAGACTTAGCAGCAGGTGCGGCGCATCGCGGGTCGGCTTCAAATGTTTTCGGATTGAGTGGAAGATTTCGATCGGGAAGCGACATAGGCGAGCGACATCAGACGCTTGAAATGGCACATTTTGAGGGAGCCGTCCGACGACTTGCTCTGGAAAGGTCGCCAGGATCGTGCGGAACACTTCGCGCGTCGGATCTGTCATCCAAATGACGTGGAAATGACGTAGAAGCCGTGCTGGAAGCCGTGCGCCGTTGGCCATCGTCGAGAAAGAGCAGGCAAGTACGACGTCACGGAACTCGACAAACTCCTTCGTGGTCTTCACAAAGCATCCTTTCACGTCACAAATTTGTCGGATCATCTCGCTGCACGGTCGAACTACGAGGCCTGTCGGTAAGCAACGCTACAGCAGAATGAAAGGGTCAGCCTCATAGATTATCATCAGCCTCGTCGCCGTTCGTACCTCCGTCTCTAGGTTGAGATTCTCGATCGCAACAACCAGAGCTCTCCTGCCAGCCCCTGGACAGTACACGCTCCGCATTTTTCGGGGCAGCCTGCTCTCGACGCTGCTGAGGATATCTTCTCCACGGACTGAGCCGTTAATCTGAATGCATTTGTTGTCAAAACGCTCCGATTGAATGAGCTCCGTGAGCGTATCCTCCAGAAGCCGAGTCTTCCCAATTGCGCTCGCACCAACAACCATCACGTCCACCTTTGCCATCAACATCGTCGTCATCCAATCTCGATACGCGAGAAGTCGGGGTGTCGGAATAAACAGCGTCGGAGATGTACCGAGCCCTACGAGGCCGCCACCACGCGTGTTGTAGCTGTTGCTCAGACGGCGAAATGTTGACTTGCGGCGCATACCATTTCGATGCCACGACGTGTAGCCGTCAGCTAGCAGTGGCAACGGTGCATCGAAGATTCCCAGCTGCAGGTTTTCGTTGTCGAACTTGAGGCTGACATCATAGATGGTCCGTCCACCTGTCGTGAACAAATCTGGCCCGAGCAGAGTAAAGATTTCAGGAGCGAGTGCCACTGCTACTGCGTGAAATTCGACTTGGCCTTTCTCCGGGACACACAGACCGAGTGTCATCATGGCAGAGTAGATCACCACGATCTTCACGTCAACGTCTTCGCACTCCTCTTCGGACGAAGTCATTTCCGGAGGCATTTGGTCAATGAACCACCCGAGAAGCTGGAGGAAATTACCGACGAGATGAGGCACCAGCAGCTCAATCGTAGCCTTCACGTGACGCTTGCAAACATCAATCAGCGTCGGCAGCATTGAGCGAGCAATTTTCGCCATGCGATTTGACAGCGGAGCATGCTTCGGCTTCGTCGCCGCAAACCGTCGTGCCCAGCTCTTGATTAACATCGTGTACGGGACGAGATCGCTCGGGAAGAACAGCACGCCGCAACGCGTGATCGTTTCTGGCGACCATTCTTTTAGGTCCGAGACCTCGCAGAAAATACGAACCATCGTATTTTCGCATTGAAGCTGATCGCCGTTGGGAAGTTGCAAGAGCTTTGTGTCAGAAGTGCTGCCGGCGGCAAAATCCTTCAGTGGCTCCAACACCGACGGATCCGAGAGACCGTCGAGCACCAACCATGGAGACTGCAGTCGAGGCCGAGAACGAGTAGGAGTTGCCGAAGGATTCGAAGCCGTTGGGGTGCGAAGATGTGTTGAGTCGTCACAGTGGTTCTTGATGAACTTGGTTAAAAAGCCATCAATCCATGTCGCATCGTCGCTGAACTATGAAGAGAAGAACGTCAGTTTAGTGAGCTTGCTGCAAGCCTTGGGATAGCAACGAAAAAACCATCGTCGTACCTGGCCGTAGATGTCCTCAAAAGCGTATGCCGATGGAAACAGGCGCACTGTCTTCGAAGGATTGTCTGGAGGATCTAGCGGCGACGGAGTAGTTTGCGTTGAAGTCTCCGGTGTTAGTGAGCCCGCAATCTGACGGTTGGTCGTGATGTAATGAAGAACCTCGAGCGCTGTCGTCTTCCCCGAGCCGCTTTTGCCGACCAAGACTGTGAGCATGTTTCGATTGGACATTTGGTAGAAATCGATCACCTTGCGCACATATTGGTCTGTAGGGACCAACTGCTTCAATACTTCGACGGCATGACGCGCTTCATCTCGGAAGCGAAGAAGGTCTTGGCGCTTTTCTTCTTCGTCGCTGTCGTAGGCGAGATCGTCATCCACGGCTGATTGACCGGAGTTAGCCTGCTTCTTGTCGTTGTCTTCAGCCATCGTACGCGTAGCTAACATCCCCAGTGGGCTGAGCTGAAGCTTTTCAGCTGCCGGATATACTGTGCGCACAGTCTTGATGACGAGGACACGCTGATCTGGAACCACGTTACCGCCGACTTCCTCCCAAAGCGCCAGTATGAGGCATTTTTCTTCCGATTTCCACACGTTTGAAGTATGCTTTGCAGCAGTGCCGTTGATGATGAGAAGGAGTTGCCGTAAACTGACTGGCGCGCTCAGACAGCGAACTGGACTGTGTTTGAGGAGATCGCACAGCGAGACTAGCTTTCGACTCAACTCTCCACCTTCTTTCATCCCCGCTGCTGCAAAAATGACTTCACCGATTCGAGCGATTTCTGGTGGTTGACAAGCCACTGGCATGAACGCGTGGGAGAGACGTAGCATGAGCTCACGGTGGGCGGCGCTGTTGTGGAGATCAAGCGATGCAGTGACAAATATGCCAATTCGTGAAGTCGAAATACTCACCGAGACTCCGTCCAGCGAGAAAACGTCTTGTCCTCCATGAATCACGTCTCGTAATCGGCCAATCTCGCGTGCCACCAACCGAATAGAGCTCATTTCTGCTCGACACTCCAAGCCATGGAGAACCACCCAGCACGCCTCACACTGCAGAGCCCCAAGAAGCATTCGACGAAATTGGTCGAAGCCGACTGCCATCGAACACTCGTAGGGAACGAGTTCATACCCAACAGAGGTCGCAAGTTCCTTCAATAACGTCTGCTTGCCCACGCTTTGAGCACTGGCGGGAGAATGGACGATGGCACCGACTTCCAGTGAAACGGCGAGGTTGAGAGCCAAGATCACTCGATCGCAGAGTGGTGTCAGAACGGGGCACGTGTATCCACCCAGAAATGAGCTGCCGAACTCGTACGTCTTGACACTCTGGTGAATGACGCACTTCTTGTCAAAAGGCTCGTAGTAGAACCGCATCATCTTCGTCCACGCAAATGATGAGCCGTTCGCGTAATTGTAGTGGATCGTCGTTGTATCATGGTGATTGTGTGCCGTCAGTGCCACATTCGACTGGGTAGCTGCCACAATCTCTTCGCGATAGAGGTCTTGGATGCCATCAACCTTGTTGAGCAGAACCATGAGAATGCTCGATGCGACTAGACGCTCGCGTTTCGTGATATCTCGCCGACGAATGAATGCCGTTAGATTCCGCCTCTTGGATGCATATCCGTCCCAAAATGTGGACCACTCCACTCCTCCACGATCGATGAACACGAGTGCAGTCAGCTCATTGGTGAGCATAACATTCAGACACAGCACGATGAGGTGCAGCGGAAGTGTCATCCAGGATCTTGACACACTGGAGTAACGCGAAGTGATGCGCGGAGATGATGCATCTCCTTCTTCGGCAGCCATCATACGTTGCGAACCGTCGAGGTCTTCAAAATGACCTTCGTAGGCACCGGCAAGTGGTCCATCCATGGCCACACAAACCGTTTCCTTCACTGCCTCGCCGATACGATTGCTCAAGTCCTTCATCCAGATCTCCGGACTTGATGTCACACGAAGCGCCTTGATGGCCAACTCCTCGCTCGATGATTTTCCGATGACACCTTCAATATCGAAGAGTTGAACAGCCTTGTCTTCGTCAAGCCCGTTCTCACCACTCTCGTCTTCGTGTGCTTGGCCCACCGCTGAGGTTTTGTGGTCGGAGCTTCCGCGTCTTTGCCGATTCGCTGTATCAACCCGCACGATGCGTAAAAAGTGGATTTCTCGGAAGCACTTGGATATGAGTCGGCATAGTCGCGCAGGGTACTTCGACGAGGCAATGATATGTAGCAAATCGCGGTCGGACACGAAATGCAACCGTGGGAAGAAGTGGCGCTTTTCGCACAGATAGCTGCCGAGTTCCTTCCACAGTTTCTCGAACGTAACCGAGCATGTGTTGAGAAAGCCACGACTCATCACCTCGCGTAGACACACTGTAAGCAGCGAGGCACCTTTCGCTGCTGCCATCATGGTGCGCCACTTCCGCTCGAGGGCTTGGAATTCATAGGTGGCATCCACAACAATCTGCTGGATGTCGTGGTTGCCGAAGATGAGAGCCAATCTCTTCCAGTCCGTTTGGACCGCGACCCATGTATCCAAGATGTCTTGATAGTTGCTGATTTCTTCGGCCCACTGAGCGAGATTCGCAGACAATTGGGCGGACGACGAGAACTGCGCCAATGTCTGGACTGTGACCAAGTCGTCTTCAAACCGTGTGAGAATTTGAAGGGTTCCAGCCGCTTCGAGCTCGTAGGATTCTTCGATCTTGACGATGGGAAGTAGAGTCGCGTTCAATCGCCGCTTCATATCTTCGATCTTACTCTCCGTGACAGCATCGTGACGGGCCCTGAGTGTGATCTCGCGAACGTGGCCTTCAAATTTCCAGAGAGATCGCGTCTGAAGAAAGCCGAGTGTGAGAGTCGAGCCATCCGAGAGTACGACGCCTGATGCCGAGACGAAATTCACGATTTCAAGAAGCGCCAGAATTTGCTGCCAATGATGCGCCTTGACGAAAGGCTCCGCCATTTCGATTACCAGCTCGAGACGGCGCTGGTAATCTGAAATAGTCCCCTTCAGTCGCTCGAGAAGCGCACACGCAAATACCTTCGTCCGGTCTTGTTGCATGGCTAGGACGCGAGCAAAGAACGCGCTCACTTTCTCGTGGTGGAGTCTCCAGGGCTGGTCGTTGAAGATTCCGCTCTCCATAATCTTCGTCGCCGCTTTCCATTGGATTGTGAACGTCACGAGATCTTGCACCTCATCCCACCGCAATTTCGCTTCGGCCAGCATATTGATTTCCATCACCTTCATCCCGACCATTCTCTGGTAGTCTTGGTAGAGATGCGTCGCATTCTCGATGGACCGGATTTCCTTCGTGATGTCTTGAAAAACGCCCACGTTCTTTTCTAACTCTTCTTCTGTGGCGATAGCTGAGTTTTCTTCGTAGATTCGAATCAAACGCTGACATCGCACGGTGTAGCGTTGTAACGCATTGCTGACTTGCTGGGTGATGTTGGGCAACATTTTGCCAACAAACTTGTCGTGCACCTGGGTCAACATGCCGTACTTGGCGTACATCGTGTGTAGCAAGTTATACTGGACGGAGCTCTCGGTGAGCAACGTTGGCGCATAACGTCTCAGCGCTCGAACAATCTCGTCGACGTTCCGGATGTCTTGGTGAAGCTGTTTTTCGTGGTCCTTGAGCGCCTTCACTTGCTTCAGTTGCTCACAAAAGTACTCAATGAGCTGAGGACGATCCTCGAATACCACGGAAGCCTTCTGAATTGCCGTCACGCAATCACTTGTTCCTTGTGCAGCCAACTGGAAAACGTGCTGATGAAGCATTTCGCGCTCTTGGTTGATGAGATCAAGGATCTCGGTAACAGATCGACGGCACTGAATTTCCAAAAAGCCCACCTTCCAACTTGATTGGATTTTCTGGCAGGCGTGCTGGGATCGATCTAGAACTGCCAGTCGATGTGCGAGACTTCGCAGGTAGCGGGCAAGTTCGCTGCCGGACACACCAACCACACTGGGGATCTCGACGACGACATCACCATTGAGGTTGTTTGAGGAACCCTTCAGGTTTCGCACGGTACAAGTGCGACTGACGGATTGGACTGCTGCGTAAATCGGCTTCAGCGATTCGAATGCCTTCATTTGATGGGCAGCTTCGTCGAAACAGCTTGACACCTCTTCGATCAACTTCGTCGACACTTTCTTAAACTCGAGGTCTTTGCGGAGAACTTCTTGAAGGTCGAACTGAGAAGCGATTGCATCCGACGCGAAAGCCGCGGAAATCAAGACGAGAGATCCCGTTCCTCGATTGGTGCTCCAGGTCACAGCGTTCTTTGTGAAGTGGAAGTTCCCGGCAAGTCGAATGAGTCGAGCAATTCCTTCAAGAACAACGTTCTTCATCTCCATCACGGAAGGCGACAGCACCAAGTCGTCCTTGACGATGGCCACTGCGGCACTAATGGTGCCGTGATTCTCTTCGACTCGAAGCTCACTCGTCAGGTGCCGAACGCAGCCCAGGAGCATCAGGTACACGCTCTCGGTGAACATATACTCCATCAACCGCACGTACTTGGTGAGAAGTGACAGATCAAGCTTCGCCGTCTCAATCTGCCTTGTCAGCGACTCTTTTCGGCGCCGCAAAGCCTGGATCGGTGCTGACTTCCACTTTGGATTGACGACGTGTATCTCGCGCGATTCCACACTGTAGAGGTCGTCCAACTGCGTCGATGGGTCCGTGTTGAGCTGAATATCGTGGACCATCGAATCCAAGATCTGCAGAAGTTCCTCCTTCGCGTCGATAAGCTTGGTCTCCGCTTCTGAAAATCGCTCGCGGTGATGCTCGTGAAGAGCAGTAAGGCTGATGGAGGCGACGTGTTTCGTCGGGAGAGTGAGTGCTCGAACTTGCTGGACCCTTCGTAGTGCTTGGAACGATGCTAACATCGGACGCGCGAATGAATTCCTACCGAGCGGAAGCGACCGACTCATCCGCTTCTTCATGTCCTTGAAAATCAAGTGTCTGGTCTCCATGGACCACCACACGAACACCTTGCGCACGAGAAACTTCTGAAAGAGCGGGATGCCCGCCAATAGCAACGAAAACATCTTGCTCTCCATGATCCACTGTGCGATGGGGATCGATTCACCGACGAACTCGTCACTGTTGTTGTTTGCGTGATGAACCAGCGCAGTCGATGACATGATGAAAAAGTCGCCAGATCCTGGTGCTGGAGACGCTGGCACGCGCTCAAGGTCGTACGGCATATATCTTGACGTGGCGTCCAGCTTTGTAGTCGCGCCAAACGAGACGAACAGCGACAATGGGCCGCTCGCTTGAGCCTGCGCATGGACATGCGCATCGGACCGACGCTTGAAGTAGAGAATGTCGTGCGTGTGCTTCTCATGCAGGAAGAACAACACCGCGTCTTCCACACTCGTAATGCCGGACAGCATGTCGCCATCGCCCACCGCTTCTGGCTGTTGCTTTGCGTTTGTCACCACTGAGAAGCGAGCCGCTCCTGTCGCTTGCTCCACCCGACGGATCTCCTTGAAGCGTGCCACTAGTCTGTCGTACAGCTCACGATTTTGAGCTCTCAGCGCATCGAGGAATTGTCTGTCCACAGAGAGTCCATAGTCAGAACGTGGAGTCCTACACCAATACCATAACCACGTGAGGGGTACCAACCTGTCCACTGTTCGCCTTCTCTTCTGGTTCGTTTGATTATTCCCTGATTGGAGCAAGGCAACACGCGGCACGAGGCTTCTCGGAGTCGACTGGGCGGACTGCAGCGTCTGGTTCTGTGACCCACTCGCCAGCTTCGCAGCAAGCGGCTTGGACGGCGTCACGCCGTCGAAAATCCGTGGCGACTCGACGAGCTTGCGATGCGTCAGAGGTACGTGAACGGGCGAAAACCAGCTCTGACGCTTGCTGTGAGTCGGTGGCGTAGCCTTCGCAGTCGGTGGAGCAGCTACGTCGGTCTGTTCCCCACGAACGACTTGATCTTCTTTGCCGAACGGAGGTGAAGTGGCCGCATTTTGCACCACGAAGCTGACTGCCGGCTTTTGCTGCAGCTCACGCACCGTCGCCTCTGCAGCGTGCCGCGGCGACAACAGGAATGCAGCCTCCGCGTCATCGCTCGAATGGACCACAGCCTCTACGCTCTGCGCCCTGCGCGGAGCCGGCGATCGCGCGTTGGTTTCTCGTTGCTGCAGCTCTTGCCTCGCGCGTTCTCGCGTCCGCGTCATCACGCCCGTCGCGATCAGTGACAGCGCTGGCGCCAACACAGTCGCATCAGCAGAAGCCTCCACTCGCTCGTCTCCGTTCTTCGTAGCCTTCATATTGGGTTTCGTGTATCAAACCAACAGGCTACAGCAGCATCACCATCACCATGACGCCATCTTGCCTTATCCTTCCATTTCCAATTCCGCCTTTTCCGCGCCAGATTTCACGAAGAATGATGGTCTCCGTCGGCTCAAACGGGTTACACTGTACCCCTTGCTCCGCGCGGTTCACTTCCACCACTGAACCGGTTCACTATTTCGGGGTCGTGGATTCCAGGACGGTTCAAGTTGAAGCTTCAAGTTGGAAGTGCTTATTTCAGCCAATCAGATGAGGTTTAGGAACACTGCCCCGTGCCTGTGTATCATTCTCGTCAGCGGCGCAGCGTGTCGATGTGGGCATCAACAGGACAGGCGCCTTCGTATCAAAAGCGCCATTCGCGAATATCCGACGAAACACTTCCGCACGCTTTCACCCAACATGTTCGCTCTCCGCAAGACCACGCGCGTCCACACGCCGCTGACGCGCTCCTTCGCTGCCAAGGGTACGTCGCTGTCTTGAGCTCAGAAGAGCGGGCGTGGATCTGCTCCCCACGAGCAGCTACGACCGCTGTCCGATCCGTGGATCGAGATCTTTTTCGAATGACAGTGAACTGATGGTGTGCTTTGTTAAGTGCAGCTCAGTACGAGCACATCCTGACGGAAGTGCGCGGCAAGGTCGCGCTGATCACGCTCAACCGCCCGAAGGTACGCACACATATTGGTAGAGATGCGATGAATCTACGATGGGGAATCTGACCGCGATCTTTCGGTGGTGTAGGCGCTGAACGCTCTCTGCAGCCCTCTGATCGAGGAGCTCAATGGCGCGGCGCACGCGTTCGATGCCGATGACAACATCGGTGCGATCGTCGTCACGGGCAGCGAGAAGGCCTTCGCCGGTATGTGATTCCTGCTCATGGTGGATAAAGCAGCACGAGTATCTAACGACGTTGATGGTGCCATTGTAGCTGGTGCGGACATCAAGGAGATGGCCAACAAGACCTTCGTGGAGGCTTACAAGTCCAACATGTTCGCCAACTGGGGTGACATCGCCAAGGTCTCGAAGCCGGTACGTTCTTGCCCTGCACTTGTCCCTGAGAACTAGAGTTGTGGGCAGCTTCTGACGCTGCATCTCTCGTTGAAGGTCATCGCCGCTGTGAACGGCTACGCTCTTGGTGGTGGCTGCGAGCTTGCCATGCTCTGTGACTTCATCATCGCCGGTGACAAGGCCAAGTTCGGCCAGCCAGAGATCACTCTCGGCACCATCCCAGGCTGCGGCGGTACCCAGCGCCTGATCCGCGCCGTCGGCAAGTCCAAGGCCATGGAGATGGTTCTGACCGGCAACATGATCGACGCCCACCAGGCGGAGCGTGACGGTCTCGTCGCGCGCGTCGTGCCAGCGGACCAGCTCATCGAGGAGGCCATCAAGACGGCCGAGAAGATCGCGTCGTTCTCGCAGCCTGTGGTCAAGATGGCCAAGGAGGCCGTGAACGCGTCCTACGAGCAGACGCTCCAGGAGGGTCTCAAGTACGAGAGCCGTCTCTTCTGGAGCTCGTTCGCGACCAAGGACCAGAAGGAGGGCATGGCTGCGTTTGTCGGCAAGCGCAAGGCCAACTTCACCAACGAATAAGCAAGCACAAGCTCGATGTCCTCGATGTAGACAACAATCGCCAGGCACAGTGATTGATATGAGGACGATATTGTATTTGTGAGTACACTGTCACGAATCAACTCCACGATGCTTTGTCTGTGGCTAGTGCTGCGGCTATTGACGCGGCGACGGTCTCCTTCAGAGCCAGAGGCTCACCAAGAAGACACTCCAGACTGACACATTCAGGGCCGTCGTACCTTAATTCTGGACTCTACTGCTGCACCAAACGTACCTCAAGCCTCACGCCTACTGGCTCTTGCTCTCGTCTTCTCTTAGACTGCCTGAGCTCTTCGACTTCTTCGATGGCTCCTCACGCACGAGTTCTCGGTCATCTGCTTCGTCCGACGCTGCGCGAGGCTGCTTCGACTTGGTGGGTCGGCTCACTGGCTTGGAGGATCCGTCAGTTGATTCGACGATCCACTCGGGAATGTCAGCTCGTTGCAGATGATCAATCAGGAGATCCATGCCGCCACGTCGCTGGTCCCACTGGTCGACGTAGTGAGCGAAATCACGAATGGCGTCGGTGAGGTCGAGTTCGAAACTGGCCTCGTTTGCGAGCGCGGCCTTGGGGACGTGGAAGCTGAGGCCGATAAAGAGCCAGCAAGTCGGAGTGTCCCCAGGCACGTCGTAAAACCGGGCAAACGGATGCGCTTTCATGTGCGGGACCTTCTCCAGTCTGCGGGATACATCCACTGTGACACCCAGACTGTAACTATAAGACACACAACACGTCTTACCGTTGCAAAAGATAGCGAAGCCGTGACTCGACCCACCCAAACCACATCGAGAACCCGTCTGCGTCTCTGGCTGTGATCTGCACACGCAGGAAATGCTTCATTCTGTTCCACAACAACGCTTACGTTAGAATGAGCACTGACAACGACGCTCTACGAAAGGATTGGACGGCATCAGAAGAGATCGAGAGCGACACGCAGAGACGGTAGGAACCTTTCAAAGAAGACGGGCTTCGCGAATAGAGAGCCCCACGCTGCTTTCTACATCGAATACACACAATCAAGTAAGTTGTGTGAGTGCATCGATCCAGGATCAAATGAGGCGTAGATCATTTCATACCTTGGTCTCGATGTCCAGCGTTCTCGTGACGCCTTTGGCAAACTCTGCCTTCAATATCCGAAGCGTCGACGGGAGGATGTTGTATGATGAGTTCATCGACGGGTACGCTGGCGTGATGATGGGCATGAGGTGCGTTCTGTCGCGAGGATTCGTCATCGGATTCCAAACCTGCGTGTATCATGAGCAGGCTCAGTAACTTAACCATTATCAACTCGCCATCAAGAACTTTTCCATGGACTTACGGCGAAGTTCATAGACGGAGGCGTCACCGCAGCGTCGAGGAGGATCGGGTTCGGCCATGCCCACATGTTGTAGATGCGGAAGAACTTGGCGAGCAACGTCGCTGGCAGCGCGTTCGGGTAGAGCTGGCAGATTCGAGCCACGAGGATCGCCCAGTTCACACCACCCAAGAAACCCAGCACGTTGGAGTAGATGCCGCGGATCTAATCATACACCGAATTAGTCATTTCATTCGAGCACAACTCAGTCATGAAAGGTCAACCTACTCGTGCCCACTGCTTGACAGCTACGAGAGTCGTACGGAACCGTTCTTGGTTCGGCACGAGCTGCAGAATGCGCTCTGTGACACGAACACCATTCAAACTGCGCACCTGTAGATACAACGAGGTCATTTGTTAGAAAGTACATCGCAGCAGCGTTGACAGGGGTGTATCAAAACCCACCGACGGCTCATCGAGCGTGCGAAGAAAGCTGTCGTCCAGCACGTCGATGCCCCTTGGAACTGCCGGCATGTTCAGCGAAACGAAGAGCAAATCGACTGGAATGCCGTCCATCTTCATCTTGATGATTGGCACGAACCTGTATCCTCAGCAATCAGTAGCTATTGCTGTAAGATGCAAGCTTGACAGGCCACTTACGCATCGGCAATGACGTGTAGATGCTTCACACCCGCAGTTGCCTCGAGAAGAATCGGTACTTTCTGGAAGAAGCTCATTCTTGTGCAGTGACGCGGCGCCATACACAACCTGAACAGTGATCACCAGCCATATTTTAATATCTCACAGTCTGTAAACTGTGCTCAGGAATGCGGAACGTACGTGTCGATGTCGGCGTCTGGGTGGTGCACACCAAGGCGGAACGAGCCAAACGTCCTGAGCTGGATGTGCCTCGTCGCCGCAACTTCCTCGGTCATGCCGGCCAAGCAGCCTTCGTGCACTGCGTATTCCTGGAGTACGCCCAGCAGCTTCTCCTGGACGGCCTCACGCAGTTTGATCTCCTCTTTGGTCTCGTAAACCTTGCATGCGCTATCATCATTCCATATTTATGAGCTCTCTGCATCAACATACGCCTCCTCATCCACGCCACTTACGTAAGTGTTTCCTCGAGACTTTGCTGGAGCTTGACGTCATCCTCAGTTGGCCCTGCGACCGACAGCGGCGGCGTAATACCCAGCGTTCTAAACAGCAAGATCTTGCTTAGTGATTCGACGAAAGAAACGGCTCATCAGCCGCATAATCGCGTCACAAACAGCGCGTACCGCGACGGCGTCATGTTGCTTTTCCTCGTTTCCCTTTCCTGTCTGATGCAGTCTTGCCCACCACGGCGTTTCCAGGAAATATACTGACTTGGGATATCTTTCCATTTCATTTAATCAGCCAATCATTGATTACAATTTTGCGTACGGCGTTTGATTGGATGAAATAGAGTCCACCTCAATAGTACCGCTCGAGGTTGAGCTCGTGGAAGAGCTTGCTGGTGTGTTCGATGGAGGCGCCTGCTTCAGCAACTTGGTCGACTGTAGCTCGTCCTATGCGCATCGCAGCCATTGCCAGCTTCTCCACGACATTCAAGTCACTGACGAGCGCGAGATTGTAGCCGGTGCCGCTCAAGAAAGTGCCTGAACGGGCCGCATCGCCGATCACGACCACGTTGTCTCCAAAACTGGGCGATGCCAGGTAGGTTTCGCGGCATTCGAACGGCTCCCACGTGATCCTGAAGCCCTCTGGAGGTGCTTCGAGCCCATGCATTTTTGTCAGCAGCGTGAGATGCCTGTGGCAGTAGTTCTTGAGCATGTTGCCATCGTAGTCGTCGTCCAACGCCCCAACAAACTGAGGAGGTAGCTGCACTGCACACAGCGAGTGCTTTTGGCTCTGGAAGTTGGCGACGAGGAAGTGCCGAAGTCTCGCAGACGAGTAGTCGCTATCACGCGCGTTAATGACGGTGTACGTCACTGGTCCGTAGTACTTCTCGACTTCGAACATGGCGAACCACTGGGTCTTTGTTGACCGTACTTTCGTCGGCTGAGCTGTTGCTTTGCAATAGATCGACGTGCTCCTTCGCTGTCCACGACCAGGCTTGGTGATATGATGCTGATACCTTTGCTGGTACGGACCTCTTCCACTGAATCCTTGGAAGGCGAGAGGACGAGCTTGATGTCACCGCAGTCATACACGATCTCCACGCCGCGATCCTTGCACAACTTCACCATCGTCTGCTCCAGCTCCTTGATCTTGACGTTCTCAATGCCGAGTCCTCGCTGCTGCATTGCCACCACCATTTCTGGTGTTGCATTCTCGAACGCTGTGACGATGCCCGTGTCTTCTTCTACCACCAACCCAAGTTCTTTGCAGATCCGAATGACCTCCTGGGTCGAGGAGTCAAACGTGGAACGGATATGGTCTTCAGGCGCATCCACTGGCAGGCGGCCACTCTCCTTCATTTGGCGAGCGAGCTTCTCAATGCCATCTCCCCTCGTCACGGCTCCTTCACTGTGGGCGCCGTCACGGTAATGGAAGGCTTCTTGCCACGCTGAGTATACGCCGAGCTGACGAAGTCGACAGGCACCCAGGTGACTGAGCAGAATCTGGTTGTCACGCGTGTGGCTCGCTCTTTTCTCAAGGACGGTCACATGGGAGAAACCACTGCGCTGGAGCATCAGCGCTGCCGCTAGGCCCGACAGACCACCGCC
>JAADXE010000071.1:0-64176 GCA_023337545.1 Pythium coloratum
TCAGACCCGGATGGAGGAGACTATCGGCCGGTGGTCATCGAAGGTCGAGTCGAGACGAGTCGACTGGTCGTGGTGATGGTGGTGGTGGTGAGGCACTTGGGAGGAGGCCGGAGGATTGGAGAATGATCGATTGAAAGGCCCACATCCGAGCGCGTGCGTCTGGATCGGAATGGATGAATGGCCCACAGCAGTGCGGAGGGCTGGGAACTTCAACCCAAGCGACCAGCACTCACACAGTGGGGTTGAGAAATCAGCTTAGCATGGAGGGTTACAAATCACAAGTGAGAATGGGTTGAAGAAACTAATCCACTCTACGACCAGCACTCACCACCAGACCATGACCCGGTGAGGCTGCAGAGATGGCGGTGATATCTGGTCGCCAGGCTCTCTTCGGTTCTCCACCAGAGTCCACGCAGCTTTCTTCCGCTGCCCCGTGCCCGCCAAATTGGGCGGGATAGGAATCACCACTCAAAATGGAAGCAGCTCCAATACCCAGCCCATGGCTGCAAATTTGCCCACATTAAGAATTCTCGTTCAGTGAAGAGAGCACCAGCAACTCGAGCTGATGGGATTAAACGACCGGCGGTATGGTCAAGTCCGAGTGGGGGAAGGTAGAAACTTTCGCTCGCGTTATTACAGACACTCGACGCAGTAGTTGACTGACGGACGACAGACGACACAATATACCCAACGCAATAATGTTTCCTGTGATCGCATCGAGTCATCCACACGTAGTAGTAGAGCACAACAGTTGTAGTAAGTGGCCTCAACGCCGTAATACAGTGACCCACAAATGAATGCAGTCGACAGTCTATGTAGTCCTTAGTACGAAGTATGCTGCATAGTGCAGTAAACCATGTACCGTAGTACTTTCATCGCCGACCAAATCAGGGCCAGTAGTAAGGTCGAACTGTAAGAGGAAGATATCGACGTGATGGAGAAAAAAAAACTTCTCTCGTATTCCGGTCTCTATAGGCGCTATTCCACTAATCGATACTCGTAGACTACGCACTACCAAGATGCATCCACGACCCGGACGACGAGCTCACCACACAAACAGCACTTCGACTGATGGGTTTGCTTGGGGGTTGGAAATGGCAGTTGGCTGCTTTCACGTGGCGAGCTCGTGGATCGTCCGACGGCGGCGACACTTGACTTGAGCTGGAAGTTGACGACGCGTGCAAGCTTCACGCAGCCTCTCCCGCACCCACAGACAACACCTTTTCGATCATAAGATGATTGGGTAAGTGGCTGTTGGTTGTCTTCTGTGCACGGAGGAGGTGACATGGCTCAAGGCGACGCCGTGGTCGTTGGCTTGTGGCATCAGTCTTCGTGATGGCTTGCCCCAGGGTGGATGCAGGCACCGATGCCAGAGTCGACATGAAGCTGAAGCACACTTCCATTCAAAGTGTGGGCTCATTGTGCGCCTCACACGTTGCTTCTGCGCAGGAGGCTATCGGTCGGCGGTCATCGGAGGTCGAGTCGGGTCGACTGGTAGTCCTTCGAAGTAGTGGGCACTGGGGAGTTGACCGGTGGATTGGAGAATGAGAGGTTCGATGAATGGGGAGGAGGAGGGAGACTCCCGCTGTCTGCCCACCCTAGGACGTGCGTGCTTCCAGCATGAGGATGAATGAGCGGTGGGTGACCCAGTGGAAATATCAGCGTGGACCCACCGCTGAGTTCCCAACCAACTGGGTTGGCTTTTGATTTTTTACGAGAATCCCGATTCAAACAAGTATATCTGATTGAATCAAAATCGGTCATGTTTGAAACGATATTTCGAAGTATCATTTTCGTCGGATGGAGAATGCTGCTGCTGCATGAGCACGATCGGCAAGAAGCATTCAAGATGATACCTTGTACCAGGCTGTGCATCAAGTTGTTTGAATGGAAGTGGCATCCCATGGCATTCTCGACCGGCTCGATCTTGAAGTGGCCACGAAGTGGTATAAACATGTCGTCGCCATTGGACCGATTCCCGTAGGATTTGAGCCGCTCCTAAAATGTAATCTGAAAGGGCATTCTAGATTTTGATTGGGTCATTCAGCCCGCAGGGTTCATGCACCCCCCCCCCTGTCAGAATTTAGATGCATCTAGATTTGACCAAAACCTTGTCTTATCCATACCCTTTCACATCGGTTTCACAGGGAACTCTCGAACGCAGCAGCTTGCTCTTCAATCGAAGTCAGCTGTATTGAGCATGTGAGAGGAAGCAAAGAAACATACCGAACAAGTCCAAAATGGTGAGATGGCAAGCCACCACACTAGGTGCTTCCCACTAGGTGCTTATGGTGTGTGCGCGAGAGGACTGCAGATGAGGTTGTGCCCCCGTGTTTTTGTTGGCGCTTTCTGGCGAAATCGCCAACACAACGACAAATACCTGCACGAATTGATGTCACTCAAGTGAGAGTGCCACTGTTGGAATCTAGGCAAACTAGATCAGCGAGAGTGAGGGAACCCCCCTCCATCAGATTGCCCGGGAACAAAAATCTGTGGAATCCATTTGATACGCTGGCGACGATTTAGAACGAGCTTTGACGGTTTGATCGTTCTAAAACGCTGCCAGATTGGTGCGGGAATCGGTCCATTGATGAAAAAAGCACCATAAAAATCAAATCCCCAGATTGCAAACGAGCTGATAAACTGGTAAGGCATCATCTATGCCTTACCACGAAGCAACTTGCTTCAAGCAAGGACCAATCAAGGGTTCACACACCAGGTCGTACGTTTACACTAAACGGATAGGTCAGAGATAGCCTCAGGACAAGGGAACTTGCAGTCCGCATGCCAAAGAGCGCTGTTGTACCGGTACAGTAGTGAAGCGACAAAAGGCACATGCCTCCCCCCCCCCCTCTAAAGCCTGAAGAGACCACTCACAGAATCGATTGGGAAAACAGTACAGTCAACGGCCATGGTTCTCCACGCACAGATAAGAGCAACACAACACCCTACGGCTACACTCGAACATGAGGCAGCTAGGAACTATGGAGATGTCTTCGTTGGTTGTCCTCCACAGTCCTCACTCACCAAAGGCGAGTCCGTCGACGCAGTTGGCACCTACGCATGCGAGTGACTCCGAGGGCAGCTCTTTGTCCGTGGACACGGGCGACTTGATGCCGTCGACGAGAATCTTCCAGTTGTCCGGTCTCCTCCTCGCGCGTTGACGCCTCTCTCTTTCTTTCTTTGAAGGCAACCAACAGCAACACTTCCTAAGTCTCAGTCAACACCACTACATGCGTCAGGACCCCCCGAGTGTGGTCTGGATGGAGAGCGGTGTCGATGCCTCGGTCTTCACTGGTCTCGCGCCTCCGCCAAGGCAGTACACTTCTTTCTGAGACCTGCGATGCCCCGTGGGAAACTCAAATGCACTCCTCCAGCGAGGGCTACGATTCGTAGCACGAAAGCTGTCTGCTGGAAGCGACAGCGTCGAAGATAGCAGCTTACGTCAGTCGCAGGGTAAAGTAAAACCCACGTACAGTGGCATAGTGGTACTCATGAATCCTAACAGTTCTAAGAAGTTGGACAGGCATCTTGGACTTGTTTATCGTGGTCCCACTCATGGATCCTCACAATTCATTCTCTTTCCTGGGTGTAACTGGACGTGGGGATTACTGTACCGTGCAGTTGTTGGACTGCAATGATAGCGCGCGACCGGTTTGATTTTTACCGGTACCGGTACTCTCAAAAGAAAGGCAACATACTGCATCAAGGAACGCAATGGCAACCGCGCAGGAAAGAGCACGGCGGCGCACGCCATGGCATGCGCACGAGGGATCCATCCATTAGACTGTACGGTACAGTATTGTTGAGATTGAAGTCGCTGCCAGGGTGTTGTGATCCCATCCTGAAGGTTGGGACAATTTCGTCTGTCGTCAGTCCACGGCTCATCCACGATATCTTGCGGGGAATAGTGGCGTGAGTGGGCGTGCGTATGATCCGCCTGTCGTTAGATGATTGGGCTATTTGATCGTGCAGCACTCGCATTGTGAGGACGGTAGCTATCGGCGCACCACAGGGAGCTCTTCTTGTGCGGCCTCTCCGGCAGCTCTAGGTACTCGGCACCAACGGTTACAGCCAGTGGCTCTGAAGGGGCGTCTCATGGGAAAAACGGCCGTGGCCAATCAGTTATTCACATTTTGGTGATGCGTGGCTTCAACATCGAAGCGCTTGAGGTTTGCAAACCCCCACACGGCATTTTCTATCGATGGCTGATGAGGGGCGAAGCATGGAAGTGCTGTCTGCTCGACCGTATATCCTTTGCCAGTATAGTGCTGTCATGAACTGGCTTGCTGTGGCCCTCGGCAACATTCACAGTCCTGCATGCAGCCTTTCATGATCCTCACGGTCTCCATGGAAGAAAAGAAGACCAGGATTCCTGGTCCTGGTCCAAGAAGGAGTGGTTGTTTGGTTTACCTATGCCTCCTTTCCACCCATTCTCATCATGGAAAGACTCGTGAGGCCCCCAACTTCAAATCGGACACGTGCACCTCATATCAGGGAGCCTCAAACGATCCCATTTCCACTGGAAGCATCCCTCCATCTACTTCTCTACGGTATTCGTGAGTCCATCTATCCGGACCAGAGCGAGCGAGCCTCGCTCTCCGCATCTTTCATTCCATAGATCCAGGCCCAGCACGATCCATGTTAGCGCAGCCAGTGACATCCACACAGGCGAATACGATCGCATCCGATAGTTTGGTCACACTGCGGCGTAAATTGGGACGCTCATGATATGATACAGGAATGTGACTGTCAACTGTGCGGCCGTGCCACGACTTGATCTTATCGTATCAAGCAAGGCACGTTCCCACTGGAAATCGAGCCCTAGTCGTCATAAACGCACGTATCGATCCAGTTCGGCAAGCAGCCAGCCAGCACAACACCAAGCCAGCGCGTCCGTTCTCCGAAACGGGCACGGCATTCGCTGGCGTGGTCTTCTGAGTCATGCGTACGATCTCACCCGCGCATTCGAGGCGTTCTGCGTCTGCGATGAGATCGAGCCTCTCCGCCTTGTTGTTGGGCATTTATTTTAGCTGCGGAGCCTTTCAGCTTCAACTTGGTCGATTTTTGTATTTTTGACCTATTTTTGACATCTCATAATTCAATGCACAAAACGCGAGCACTTTCGAGCAGAATGAACCCAGTGGGTAGACAGGCCAAAGATCTCTCTGGCGCATGGCTTGGCTTATCTGTCGGTCGTGCTTCAAAGCATGAAGCGTGAAACATGGATCCACACATTTTGCTTTCCGTAGAGACAACCACGCAGATAGAAATGCGCTCGTCGATCGCCTTTGAGATGTTCGCGCGCACGCCACTACGGTAGTGAATTACGACGAACGCCCCTCAGCATTAGGAACGCTTTGGTCGCCTAAATGTAAAACGAGCGACAATCTGGGTACTTTTTGACACAGAAGCACAAAACACAGTTTTGTTTTGTTTCTTCGTTGTCGTCTGTCGCAAAATGTCCCCATATTTTTCTGTCTCATCCACACAAAAGCAACCCACACAGTCCTGCTGTTTACAACCCCAGATTAGCCGAGATTTTTGTGACGTTCTCCCAATTTTTTCCGACGCAGTTTACTGCGACAAAACTGTGACCACAGGCAGACCCTCGCCCTATCCGGATAAAATGTTGATGGCCCCAGAATGCCTTTTGCCTTTCGGCTCACAGATGTACCGTACGGTAGATCATGTTGAACAGCCGAATTTGCGGCAGCCTGGCTGCTATTCTACTGTACGAAGCTTTGCCGTTGACCTTCATACACAAGCAAGAGCGATGCCTTCTTCCGCCCTATCCCATCCCATTTCATCGCAATTCCCAAGTCTGTCCGGATACACAAACGCCTGCCTGAGGCGGAGCCGCAACAGCAATTCGTCCTCAGTATCCATTTTGCCACTTCTACCGCCGACGCCTCAGGCCAGCGTGGACCCATCTACTGTATCACGTGGCCCCACCACGAACTGGACACCCTAGCTTCACTCCACACTCGCCCCGCTTCCGACTCAGCTCACCGCTGCTTCAACACACCATCCTCCTCGTCGTTGACTTCGCTGACAATCAGAACCCGCCCTCGAGTCTTCAGTCTTCACACGCCTACTGTTGTCGACTGCAGCTGCTTGAATATTGACCAACATCGCCGACAACAACATCTTGCCATCATCGTCTGGATTATAAGCAAGTGTTCTGACGGATCCTACCAGACGCCTGTGAACTCCCCAGCGTCTGCCATCGACTTCAACGGAATCGCTGCGACAGCCGGCACTGCGAGAACAACACTGGACAAATCACCGTGTTCAGTTTCCCCAACTCAACTCACCACGCGAGAAGTTTGCCTCCACATCGACTCACTCTCTACAGTATCAAGCTTCACTCACTCACAGTCGTCGAGCCAGAAAACCCGCAGTTGAACTTTTGCCCACAAAGAAAGAAGAAGCGACGATACTCGGAGACCTTCCCGAATTGCGATCATCATCAGCTTCATCCACACAGAGTACTACGTACAGTACAACAGTGCGACTCACTTCACTTGCGAACACCCTACCTACCTGAAGTCAGTTGCCTGCGCGCTCACAGCAAGGCAGACCGTGCTCCTTCTCCATCTCCATTTCCATTCCGCGCCTGTAACCAGACAGACTGCAGTACCCGTCCAGCATTGCGGGCCAGAAACCGATTTGCAGTCTTCACCACTTCGACTCAAAACGCCACACAAACATGACCGTCGGTATGTCCCGTTACGAGTGCGTCGAGTCGCTGCGTCCGTCGATCTTCGGCGAGATCCTGCTGTGTGTAGACCGCGAGACGCAAGAGGAGGTCGTCGTCAAGACCGTGGACCTCACCATGGCACTCAAGCAAGAGTCCACGCGGTATGGCGCCGTCAAAGAGAACATCCTGAAAGAGATCGACGTCATGGGCCAACTGAGCGCCGCTGGCGGCCACCCCAACATCATCAACATGCGCAATTACTACATGTCCAAGATCACCAACAAGCTCCACATCGTGCTGGACTACTGTGAAGGAGGCGACCTGTTAGAGTCCTGTATGCCGTCCCCTGTCACGGACGAAGAGGACGACGACGATGCCTCGCAGCCCACGGCGAGCCAGAACGACAACACCAAGCAGAAGATCTGTGTCGATGAAAAGACCGCACTCGGGTACCTGCGCGACGTGGTCTCCGGTCTGAGCTTCCTGCACCACCACGGCATCGCCCACCGCGACCTGAGCCTCGAGAACATCCTGCTGCGTGACGGCCGAGCCGTGATCGCGGACTTTGGTCTGTGTGCTCAGCAGGACCCCAATGAAACCACGTTCCAGTGCAATGACATCGTCGGAAAACACTATTACATGGCACCGGAGGTCGTCGCTGAGACGCAGTACGACCCGAAGAAGGCTGACATTTGGTCGGTTGCCATCTCGTTCTTCATCCTGCTGACGTCGTCGCCGCCCTTCGAGATGGCATCGCCCAAGGATGCGGGCTTCCGGTATATCGCCAAGAACGGACTCAAGGCGGTGTTCAAGGCGTGGCAGATTGACTCCATCAGTGAAGAGACGCAGGATCTGTTAGAGAAGATGACTGCCATTGATCCGTCCATGCGTCCGTCAGTCGAGGAGATCATCGCCCACCCTGCGCTCGCAGAGATCACACGACCAGCAGTGGTGGCCTCGTTGCCTGTTCACGCATGTGCAATTGAGGCTGCTGCTTAGGCGCCACAACAATTTTTTAGAACGATGTACTGTAGAGAGTAGCTGTTGATATTTAAAGTCCATCCAGTTGGTGGACATGTAGCGGTAGTGTCCGACACGCAATAAAGCAACCATCTCATTCAACACTGTGAGCATCCATTGATACAACAGCACGATCAAGCCGTCGGCTCTGGCTCAGGACCTTCATCAATGGCTACATCTTCGATTGGAGCGAGCAGCTCGTGGATGTCCATCTCGTCGATCCGCTTGAATCGCCAGTCCTGTAACTCCGTTCGCTTGCCGACATCTTCTGCATTCTTCGCAACGAACTCGAGCCACGACTCTGCCTGCATCAGATTGGCTTCGACAGCCTCAAACTTTGCTTCGGCTTGGGCACGTGCGACGGCACTCTTGGAGTACGCTCGATGGATCTTCTCTCTATACTCACGCCGCTTCTGCATGACTGGGTCGATCACAGTAGCAGGCGCTGCTGCTTTCTGGTGGGTCGATGGCGTCGAAATCGGCGTCGACTCTGCCGAATTGATCGACGGAGACTGGAACTCGACGCGTCGTGCGGGGGGCTTGCCAGGGTTCGCCTGGACTTCAGCCACTGGTCGCGGAGCTGGAGCACTGACCGTTGCGTGAGCAGGCTTTACAGCAGGAGCAGCAGGAGACACTGTCTTTGCTTTCACTGGTTCCTCCGACTTGGTCTCTTCTACAGGACGAGAAACAGTCTCCGTTTCGCGTGCACGAGGCGGCTTCTCTTCAGCAGGCGAGGCGACGACGCTCTCCTGCTTCTTCGCCTCACGTGTGGGGTGGCGTACTTCGTCCTTGTGGCGATCTCTAGAAGATCCACGACGGTGAGACTCCTCCTCGCGGCGATCATTGCGTCGAGGGGACGGTGATCGGCGACGCCGCTCTCGCTCGCGGTCACGGTCGCGGTGGTGTGGGCTCGGACTACGACGAGCGCGGCTGTAGCTGGAACTGCGGCTTCGTCTTCTTCTGCTCTTGCGCTCGTAGCTGCTGCTGCGACTACGACGTCTACCTCCGGAGCTGCGGCCTGGACTACGTGAGGATCGGCGGGAGTAGCGATCTCGGTCTCGGTCTCGGTCTCGGTCACTCGAATGGCGGTGGCTTCGGCTTCGTCCTCTGCTGCTGGAGCGACTGTAGCTGCGCTTCCGGCGGCTGGAAGACCGCTCAATGCTTCGACTAGTGCTTCGACTACGTCTGCGGCTCCTCTCTGGACTGCGGTGGCGCCGAGGGCTTCGGCTACGGCGCCGCGATCGCGACCGCTCCATGCTGCGTGCCATGGTGTCTCTCTTCTGATGCAGTGGCAGCGGAGGATGTCCTAAATTGATGTGGACCACCTCAGCCTGAATTTATACACAAAAAAGGGTGTCTTACACTAGTTCTGAAACCTGACAACTTGGCGAAATCTTGGACGTTGCGCTTCCGCGATCTTGCGTCCCCACGCCTCACCCATGCGCCACGTTCGCACCTGCCCTGGAAACCTGACAGCGATGCGGTCACTGCAATGGCTACCGTCTTAGAGACCAGGCAGACCAGATCTGCCCGAGAGATGGATGGATGGATAGCACTACAGTACGGCTCGCTTAGACCTCTACATGTATCATACACATCCGCCGGGCGAAGTGAAACACGGCAGGCAAAATGTCGTTGTGGGTTCTCTTGGGCTGCATCGATGGACTCGAATCACCTGAACGATCCAACGGTGAGAAGAGCAGTCGCCGTTGTGTTGCTTGTCGCCAATGTGGTGACAGTCTCCGCTGGACGGACGACGGACGACTTGCTCTGTTTGGATTTGGACCAATTTCCCAAAACTTTGGCGACTGCGGGAACGTCACAGTGGGATGGATGGATGGCCAAAACCATAGGCTTGTTCTTGTCGCCAGAGACTGCAGACGGAAACCTGATGCGGAGCAACGACACACAGCCAACGTGGCCGTCGTTGCAAGTTGTAAGTGCCAAGTGTTAACGTGGCTCAGCAACGGCACTACGGCCAAGCAATGCTTGAAGCCTGTATTACGAAGGTGTAGTCCGCGTCATCCGCGGGTATCGACAATGGCCCGATCCAGAAAAAAAGATCTTTTGTCTGTCAGCCAAGCAGCTCAGCTTCAAGTGAGTGGAACAGCGAGGCCGACCGACGTGCGTGCGAGTGAGTCCGGTCGCCCACTTCCAATTGATTGTGGATCCATTCCAAGCAGGGCCGGGCCAACCCACCGAACCGAAGACGTCTTGCTTGCGTCAGTGGGTGTATGAAGGTCCCAGGAATATCTATAGAGAGCACGGACAGCCTCCGTCTTGATGGCTTCCTAGTGTAGGAATCCTACCCCATGCATTCGCCGCCAACAGCTCTTGGCTCCATTTGTCTGCGCAGTATGAGCAGCCCTTCCGTGAGGTGGGAGGTGTCTGCCATGGGGGTGGACGATCAGTTTGGACGATCAGTTGGAGTCCATCACTTGCGGGGTCTTGCACCAAAACTTGTGGAGATCTGGGCGAAAATGTTGTTTTGTCATGGGGGGATACTCGGGGCCATTCTCTGTGCGATATCTCCGACGTTACTGACCGTGTGGCTGAGCAAAATCAAGTCAGACGGGGTGTGAGTAATCCCAGGTTTCCTCGCTTGAAGAATTGTTCCCCAAGACGTGCGTTAGTCAGAATTTTGGAAGCCTCTGTAACGTAATATTCAGCTGTTCTGGTCACCATACGGAGAGCATGACCGAGAGTCTAGGGGTATATCGGGGATGCACAAATCGATAGCCTGCTATAAACATGTACAATTTGATGGCCGAAGCCAAAGTAAAAATCATGTGCTTATCCGGCTGAAGCCACAATTGCCCGGCTGTTGGGAGCATGTGGATGATGAAGAGGTGTCGCCAACCTGGCAGCCACACTGTGGCCCACACACAGCACATTTCATCAGTGAGCCATCTCCTTCTCGAGCCAACATCAGCCACAATTCCTCGCGCCTTTTCCAGGTTGATCATGTGGATACAGCCCTTGGAGAATCACTGAAACGCCGCGATCGCGTGCGATGCACAACGTGATTACTGGGCGACAGTGCATTCACCCACCGTCAGTCGCCAGAAAGGGAAGCGCTCTCACGGCGCATTCACCATTGGTGAACGTGTTCACTGGCCTCTGCCCACTTTGCCGAGCTCGGATGATTGATGTTGTGGCGCATTGATGTGCGGCAGTGGTGGATCAGAGCGATTCCTGCGTGGACTTGGATGTTGTGGTTGCTCAACTGGACAACATGTTCCCTCTGGGACATCACCACCTTCGACGATCGCCAGTCCAGTGGACTGGCAATCCAGAGATAAGGTGACGGAGACAGGTCATCGTGGAGAATGAACGTGGCCCTTCTCCCACCAACTGGCTCTTGATCATGAACTCGTCAGCCAAAATCCCCAACAGATTCGAGACCATCAACAACCAAAATGTGGCGGGACGCCAAAAAGGGTTCGGGTTCAGTGGTGTATCTTCAGTGCAAGTGAACGGTTCAGCGACGGGCCAATATTGTCTGGTGTGGTGTCGTGACGGAGGTGCATTTGTGCTTGACGAGCCCCATCACCTGCTGCTCCTGTTCCAGCATCCGCTGTTCCTGTGTGTCTACAGCCGGACATCGGGAAATCAAGCCCCCAGCCGGCGCCGTGACCCAGCGCCGCAGCAGTTTGATTCTCTTGCCCCCTCTGGACTCTGGACGAGAAAGCGACAGAAGCCGATTGAGAGTCCAGTGATTGATCCGCGGAAAAAAAGCGAAGCCACAGAAAGCGAGCGCAAGTTTCTTTCTGCACTTCTACCGCTCCCTCCCTCCAGAGGAAGTACAAGAACCAAGCACATCTGCAGAGGCCGCTCGCTACTTACCGGCGCGTGCGTGTTCCTCGGTGCAAGGCACTTACTCCCTCGTCTCGTTCGTTTGTCGGTGTTACCGCATTCGATCGCCATCAGCCTTCGGTTGATATTCCATTTTCTTCCTTGTTCGCAAGGCCCACTTGTGTGGTGTGTTTAGATCCAACCGATCAATCACCCGCACGCTCGCATCATCGCTTTGGACGACGGACACGTTAGACTACACACACTCGTGTTCGTTCTTCCATCGCTCCTCTCCGGACGCCATCCAGCATCCAGAGTCTCCGTTATCCAGACGCACAACTCTCTGGATTCCGACCCGGCCCAATCCCGAGTCTCACTTTTTCGTTGAAGAGCTCCAATCACAGACCCCGCCATCATCATGGTGAGCTTCAACCACAGCGTGCCTGAAGAGACCGGCGCGCGACGAGAATACCTCGCCGAGCAAGCCGAGATGCTGCTCAAGCTCGCGGCCAAGATGAAGCAAAACATCGCGACAGGCGACCGACGAAAACACTTTTTCAAGAAGTACCCGGACTGCTTCACGGGCATGGAAGCCGTCGACTGGATGCTCGAGCAAATGGAAGCCAAGTCCGTAGCTGAGGCCGTCCGCAAGGGCCAGGGCCTGCTCTCCGCTCGCTTCATTGAGAAGGTGGAGAAGGAAGTCAAGTTCGAGTACAGCCGCAAGCGCTTCTACCGGTTCACGCCCACGACGCCCGAGATCGTCCACGCGCCTGAGCACCCCATGGCCAACCCTGCACTCGACGTGCCTCTCAGTGCACCGGCAAGACGGCGTGCATTGGCGGCGTTGATCGGCGCCTTCGTGGCCGACGCGGCGTCCACGTCGCTCAATGGCGTCTCGCATCCAGAGAAGACCATCCCGAACTTGCTGCGTGCGGACTTTGACCCGGCGTTCTGCGGTGCCAGCGACAGTGGCGCGTTCGGGTTCTTCGCACGGTCGTCGAGCCAAATGGAGTCGTCCACAGGATTTGAGGCGCGTGTGATCCTGCAGGCCATCGCCGCGCGAGGCCACATCACGGGCGCGCAGCTCGCCAAGGACGCGTACTGGGGCTACAAGAACAACAAGCGCATGCTCAGCTCCACATCGCGGTCCTTCATCAAGCGGATCCAAGCCGGCAAGTCCTTCCCGAACTGTGCCGTCAAGTGCCGCTCCATCGACGTGCTGTCGCTGATCCCCATCATCGTCGCTCTGTACGCCGGCACGGACGTGCTGTTCACGCAGGTCGATGAGCTGGTCAAGGTGTTTTACGTCGGCCACCGCGTGCGCGACACGGCGCTGGTCGCGGCGTTCATCCTTGAACAGATCATTCTCGGTGCCTCTGTGCTGCAAGCTATGCGCATGAGCATTCGCACGGAACGACTCACAGTCAAGCAGCGCAAGGTCATCTTCAAAGCCTTCACCAAGTCGGAGCTGCCCAGTTACGAGGCCATCCAGAAGTTTGGCAACAAGGGCTCGCTGCCCGGCGGCTTCTGTGCCGTCTTGCAGCCGCTGTTTGCACTTAGTGACTACCCGACGGCCGTGCGGGAAAACATCATCGGCGGAGGCCGTACGTGTCGACGATCCATGTTCATCGGCGCGTGCTTTGGTGCCCAGGACGGTCTGGAAGCCATCCCAGAAGAATGGGTCAAGAAGACGCCGTACTTTGACTTTATTGAGACCGACGCGTCCATGCTCGTGGGCCGTCGTGACCTCAAGGGTACGTTCTACGAAGAGCAGCCTACCGACGCCGAGAAGACCCGGTCCAGCTCGGGCCGCAGCAGCATCACGCGAAGCGACAGCACGCCGTACGTGGACTACGCGCCAAGCGCCGTGCTCACGGCGTCGCTGCTGCGTGCGTCGCACCGCGTGGCGTCGCAGGACCGCATACGTCCTCGCAAGAACTCGATGGAGTCGGGCGGCTCGACGCCGCGCTCGGTCGCGTCCAACTTCTCGTACGGCTCGGCCACGACCAACGGCTCGTCGAACGGCTCAGTCGTGGACTTTGGCGACATGAACCGCTTCTACTCGTCCAAGGTCACGACGCCTCGCTCGGCTGCCGTCGGTGCCGATATGATGCAGTTCTACCAGCAAAACTACGCCAGTGGCGTCGAGCGTCGCAGCAGTCTGAGCCAGAAGCCGTTCCAGCGCAGCTCGGTCTCGACTGTGCGCAGCAGCAACGACTCGAGCCAGTACATGACCAACAGCGGCCGCTTCGAGCGACGAGGCAGCGAGACCTTTTTCCAGAGCGGCAACTCGGTCATGAACCGCATGAGCAACGAGATGGGCAACCCCATGGCGCCTCGCACCTCCTTCGGCCAGTTGCAGCGACAGTCGTTCGGCCAGCCACTGCCACGGACGTCGTTCAACCAGCAGGGACAGCGTGGATCGTTCAACCAGCCTGCGCCGCGTGCGTCGTTCACGCACAGCCAGTCGCTGGGTCAACTGCCACGCACGTCGTTCTCGCACAGCCAGCCTCTGCCTCGCACGTCGATCGGCCAGATGCCTCGCTCGTTCTCGGCTTCGCACTCGCGGCTCAGTGACGCGCAGCAGCACCAATCGTTCTACAGCGGCCGCCTGTCCGCAGCCCAAGAGCCCATGGACGTGGACCCGGTGGAAGTCGTGAGCGACGACGTCGTGCTCGCGCCAAGGCTTTCGCTGAGCGGCATGGACAGCCACCGCGTGAGCATGCACGCCATTTTGTAAGGAGACCAGGACCAACCAGTAGTGTAGTACTATGATAAAGACACAAACCAATAACGGAGTACGTAGTTTTGACAGTTTTGAGTACGTGGCTGGCAGTTTGTTTTCAAAAACAAGATGGAGATGGAAGTGGTCCACTACACTAATGGACATTCGTTCTTCTATTCCGACACCACGTCTGAGATCACGGTCGACAAGATTTTCCAGGGAAGAATCAGTCGTCGCCGTTTCATCAGCCAATGGAAGAATGGCCATGGCGGAAGCTACAGTACGGGTACGGTATTGCATGGTGTGATTCTCCAGAAGGACAAGTGGCTTCTGTGATTGTGATCTCAGTCATCGTGGTCGAGGCGTTTCGAGGCGTTTCGAGTGTATCCCTCAGAGGAGAAAGGTTCGAATTCGAATGTTTGTCGCAAATCCATGGATTATACGGATGCGAAGACCCGAAATACTTCCATAGAAGATACTCATCAATGCGAGCAACTAAAGTACGGTATGCATGCACAACTGGTATCCTTACTTTGAGCCGGAGGTTTGAACGACGGAGATGCGACGTGGCTGGTCGCCTGTGGATCGAAGCACCGTAACGGCGGACGTGAAGGGCGTCCGCACGAGTCGATCGGAGACGTCGACCTTCGTGGAAGTCTTGTGGGACGCGAGCAGCACGAGCAAGCAGCCAGCGATGACGATGGCACCACCGACAAACGTCGGCCACCCAGGCACTTGCTCCACTCCGACGAAGATGCTGATGACGGTAGCGACCACGGGCTCCGTGAGCATGGTCACGGACACGACGAGCGGCTCAAAGTACTTCAAGGACGCGATGAAGCCCATGGTGCCGACGATGGAGCCCACGATGACGATGTAGGCTTCGATGTCCAAGTGGTGGACCCAGCCCATGAGTCCAGACTGCGGGTGGGTCGGCTGCCAGAGATCGATGCCGATCCGCTGACGCTCGATGATCAAAACTGGAAGCAGCAGTGAGGCCACTCCGGTCGCCAGGAGAAACAAAAAAACTCGCACGCCTAGTGCCGCTCGCAGTTTCTTGGCACAAAGCAAGTAGGTGACGCCTGCAAACGCCCCTCCAAACGCGATCAGATCACCTTCAGTGGACGGTCCGATGACCAGCTTGCCGCCTGTCGCTGTCGCGTCCGTCATTGCGTGGCCGTGGTCTAGAGTAGTGATCACGCCGCCGCTGAAGCCCAACGCAGCCCCAAGCAGCTCCAATGCACCTAGCGGGTGGCGAAGCACCAGCTTGCCCACGACCATGATGATCGAGTGGCTGTTGGCGAAGATGTAGACGTGGCCGATGCTCGTGAGGCTCAACGCGACCAGAAACGTCGAGTTGTAGGTCGCGTACGACGCCACGCAGCACGCGAACAGCAACTTCTTCTCACGCGTGAGCTTGGGCAGACCCTTCTTGTACATTGACATGCCGGCGAAGGGAAGCAATGTCAATGCCACACCACTTACTCGCCAGAAGAGCTTCAGAAGCGGGGGGACACCGACGAGGAGTTCAAGCACGGCGCCTTGAGAAGACACTGCGAACAGTGCACCGATCAAGATGAGATACCCGATAACAGGCACCTGCTTTTCAATGTGGAGAATCATGGAGACGCGTCGATTGGTCGTCAGCCCGAGTTTTGACGGTGGCGGCTCGAGTACGACGGCCTCCAGAGTGAGCTGCGTGATGCCGGAAGGCAGCCGATCCCCTCGCTGTCGAGATTTCGTATCTCCTTCATCGTCACTGTCTTCATCGATCATCTGCCGCAAATTCTCGGGCAGTGCCAGCACTGACTCGGTCATCGGCGGTTCGTCAATCGCATCCGCCGTGGACGACGGAATTCTCTCAACACGGATGAGGAATGCTTGCGTCGTGGACGATAACTCGGCGGGTGGCTTGGATCCTTCTAGATCAATCTCCGAGAGCACAGTCTTCTCACTGGCATCGTGAGACGCACCGTAACTCCCACGTGAAGCTCCCAGCAGAGGGCTGCGTTCGTTCAGCACTGCGCACGGCGACGAGGATGACGCAGGCGCTTCACTGTCGTACGAGGTCGTTGTCCGAATCGGGAACAAGCTGGCGCTGATACCATCGTGGTCAAGCGCAGCTCGAATCTCCGACAGCGCTGACGGACTGTCGATCAACGCCACGGTACTTGATCCCGTGTCGTGCTCTTCGTCATTGAGTTGCTTGTCCATCGGATCTTCGATTGGGAAACGGCGCGTAAATCTCATTTGCGAGCTCGCTTCTGGCGTTAATGCCTTGTCTGTGGCTTGGTCGACTTCGTCCCAGTTGAACTCGTGCGTCGCAAAGATCGTCTCGCAGTGAAGAATGCCCAACTCGCATTGTAGCCATCCATCGATGGTCTCCGCTCGCTTGTTATCGACATCTTCCTCTGGGCCTTTCCCACAAGGATCCGCTTTCCCCTCAACCAATACAAGGCATGAGTCGCCCGAGCACACCCAGATCCCCACAGAGCTGTGGGTCTCCAAGGTATCAGCTAACACCACGGCGCGCGTGAGCCCATCCGTCAAGACGGCAGCGTTTCTCAATTGATGGACGAGCTCTTCAACTGTCCCAGTGTCGAACACGCGCTTGTCCACGCGGATGATCACGAGCGGGCTCTGTGATGACAAGCCCGCAGTCGCAGTCGCCTCCAGGTACATACACGCGTGCTGCACGGCCGAAATATCGAGTCCCTCGCCTTGAAGGACGTCAATACGCGGCGCGTGGTCATTCAAACTGATCTCGCGCTTGATACTTCGCACAGTCTCCACGACTCGCGGATGCAGGAGCTCATTCGTGACGGACACAACGATCCGCCGACAGAGCCGACTCTTCGTGAGCTGCTTGAGCGAGCGAGCGAGAACCTCACAGGCCTCAGCGTCCGAGTGACCGGAGCCCCTGGATACCACCAAGCACGCTGCATACGCAGCCGCATTCTTTGGATCTTGTGAGCTCTTCGTCCCTCCGGCACTCGCATCCAACGCCACGAGCAGCTCCTGCTGCGTCAGGTCGAGTCGGTCGCTGAGCTCTGCCACATCCAGCGAGAAGATCTGCTGGTGTGCTGCCATTGCCATCGCGAGACGAGATCTTCTTTGACTGTGAGGTCTTCTGTCTTGTCTTCTTCCGTTAACACAGACGCCCGCCTAGTCGGAATCCCCCTCACTTCAGGCTGCAGCCACAGGTCGCCTGCCTAATCTTCCATTCGACGGCACGCGCGACTCTTCGTTGCCATAATCACTTTTTTGCCGCCTTGAATTTTCGAAGCTCGTCATCAAATTCAACTACGAACTTTCACACCACACACATGTCACAAGCCACTATTCCCCTTCCAACCAACCTCTATCAAAGCCCAACAAACGTCACTTCCATTCCGCTTCACCTGCTCTGCAACACTTCAATAATAAGATCCCTTGACAGCGTCGTGAACGCGTCCGTCTTGGTCACGGGATCGAAGTTCCGCACGAGAAACGCCAAGCAGATCTCTCGTAACTGTGAGGCGTGGAGATCGTCGGCCGTCTGGAAAAGCAACGCCGCATTCTCGACGCAAATGTTTTCCTGGACAATGTTCTCGCACAGGCCCTTGAGCCGGTCCAGCGTGTAGAGATCCGCTGCCACGAACAGCTCCAATGCGACCTCCGCACCGACGCTCACAGAGTCGACGTAAATGTACTCGAGTAGCGACAGAAACACGGGCAGACGAATGTGGTTCAACTGGATCTCTCCTTCACGCGACTCACGCATGCCCGACGAAAACATGGCCCGGAAGTGGTCGCTGCGAGCCGCGAGGATACCGCGATGGCAGTGGACGGCACGTCCTTCGACGATGAATTTCACGTCGGAAAACTCGTCATTGTCGATCAGTTGCCGCATATCGTTCACGTACGACGACGTGAGCAGCGTTGTACGAACTGTGGCGATAGGGTCCACAAGCGCGACGGTGTGCTCGTTGTACGAGGCCACGGCGACCACGCGCTTCTGCACCAGCACTTCCACGGGCTTGGGCAGTGTGACCTTGTTGGTGTCGTTGTGGCCGAGCTTGCCGTGGTCGCCGTTGCCCCACGTGTACACGTCGCCGGCGTCCGTCAACGCGACTGTGTGGCTCCATCCGCACGTGATCTGGACGACTATCTTGTCCATCAGAGCCTCGACGAGCGTGGGCACTGTGCGGTTCACCTTGTCGCCGTGGCCAAGCTGGCCGTGCTCCCCACCGCCCCACGTGTACACTTCGCCCGTCTCCGTCACAGCGGCCGTGTGGAAGCCACCGCAGGCGATCTGCTTCACGCGCTTGCCAATCAGACCGTCCACTTTGCGAGCCGTGAGCTGGTTCCGCTCCGAACTGTGGCCTAGACGACCGAATTTGCCCTCTCCAAACGTGTAGACCTCGCCGTTTTCTATCCAGTCACCCACACAACCTTCAGTCCTGTGGTTACTCATGGGACCATGCATATAGAGTGATTGCGTACCGCTCAGTGCGGCCGTGTGGAAGCCACAGGCCGAGATCTGCTTGATCCGCTTGCCCAGAAGCTCGTCCACGATACACGGCAGGTATTGGTGGCCGTCCGTGTCCGCCTGGCCCGACACACCATTCTCCTTGTCGCCCCACGTGTACACCTCCGACGACTCCAACAGCACGACCGTGTGGCGACTGCCACAGGCCACTTGCTTGATGGGTAACCCCTTCAATGCCTCCACGAGGAACGGCGTCGAATGGCCCGTTTCGTTGCCGTGGCCCAGCTTGCCGTACATGCCGCCGCCCCACGTGTAGAGCTCCCCCGTGACAGTGACGGCCGCTGTGTGGTAGCTGCCGCACGTGACCTGTCGGATCTGCTTGCCGCGCAGCTCTTCCACGAGACGCGGCACGAACTTCCAGCCATTGTCCCCGTGACCCAGACGCCCGTCGTCGCCGCGGCCCCACGTGTACACCTCTCCTTCCGCCGTGAGGATGACTGTGTGGCCGCTTCCACAAGCGATCTGCGTCACGCGCCGCTCCTGTAAAGCCTCCACAAGCACGGGGCGGTGCTGGTCGCTGGCGTCGCCCAGTCCCAACTGACCGTCTTCACCGCGGCCCCAACTGTACACTGTACACAGCGAGATAGAGTGTGAATCGGGTATACACAGATAGAAGAGATCACGGCGCGTCGAATGGTACCTGTCATGGTGATGGTAGATTCGCTATAGATGCAGGAGCTCGGTCGTAGAGAGCGCAGTCGCGTCGCGTAGTGGCGTGTGCTTTATGCCTGAATGGTTTTTCTCTGGGTGGAGAATGCAACATCGAAGGTTTCCATCGTTTAGTAGAGTGGTACTCTACGCTAAATCAGGATGTATCCTTGTTTAGGATATATTATCCTGAAAAACCGCCACAGTGATTAGGATCTGGATTTTTAGGAGCCAGAAAGGCAACGGAACACTCTGTCGTAGAGTGATCGGTTGCCTTTCTGGCTCCACCATACTCCGAAGTAGAGTCTATGGTGGTGTGGCATGTCACTTAGCAGCGGTCGTTCATCCAGTCGTCGTCATCGATGCGGATCGTGGCGACGTACTGCTCGCCGATGAGCGCCTCGCCGCCGGGTACGTTCAGGCGCATGATAAAGTACTCGGGCTTTGGCTCGAGACACGTATCGTCAACGATCGGAACGAGCAGTTGCTTGGATTTTTCACCCGCTGAAAACGTGATTTCGCCGGCCGTTTGCTGGTAGTCGGCGCAGCCTGCACGCTGCGTCACTGGGACACTCATACACGCCTGGAACTTGAGCGCGTCGATGGCTACGGCGTTCAGGTCCTCTGTCGCGTAGCCCACTGTGAGCGGCGTAGAGAGGTCGTTCGTCACGCGCTCGATCGTGAGCGACACCAAGCCATCGGGGTTACCTTCTACACAGCTGAATATGGACGTCGTGAACTGTACTGTCGCGAATCCAGCGTCATAGACAAACGCTTGGCCGGCGTTTGGCGTGAGTGGCGTAGTCGTGAAGAATGGAACGCCGACGGCGAGCGTCGTCTGGTCGAGAGCGACGCTGTAGCCAAACTGCGCCTGGGCCTGCTTCTTGGGGAACTGGATCTTGGCTGTTTCCTTCGGTGCCCATTTGGGCGGTGTGATTAAAACGCCCTTACCATCGCGTACTTCGTCTGTGCGTTTGAACACGTACACACTTCCCACACCAGGCATGGGCTCGAGCGACGTCGGGTCCAGCATGATGGTGTTGTTGGCGTCGACGGCTCGTTGGCCAGGGGCTGAGATCACGGCGATGCCTGTCGTGTCGTCAACAGCAACATCAAATCCGAATCTGTCTTCTGTGTGTTTGTCTGATGCAATGAGCCGCGCCTGGAATTCCCAGTTACAGTTGGCTCGGTTGATGCCGATACACGGATCTCGACTCGTCGGCGCCTTGCGACGGAACGCGTAGGCGACTCCAGCGCGTGGGGTGCTTGCCTGAGCGATATCCCAACTGAACTGGACGTCGTCAAAGTTGATATGGCCGTAGTAGAAGAAGCTGGACGCGTCAACCACTCGGATCTGGGCCGTGCGGTTTTGGTAATCGGACAGGTCCCACTTGACCTCACGCATGGTCTCCTCACAGTTTCCTGTGTCTCGCATCACCGACGAGCCTTCTACCAGCAGCTCCACGTACACTAACCGGATATCACAGCCGCCACCAATCTTGAACGAAAGCCACGGACCGAGGATCGTGAACGCCTGCGATGTCATCGTCCCCTGTGGGTCGTCACCTTGAATCGCACCCGCTGGATCCGGACCGGGGAGCTTGTAATCAGGTGCTCGACACAGAGCGTCACTGGCGAACGAACAGGATGCGATCTCCGCAGTGACTTTGCCAGCTCCCCTTCGGTTCTCGTACGTGCCGACCCAGTAACGGCCTTCGTTGAGGGATCGCTGACCAAATCCAGGATTGAACCCTGGCCGGAAGCGGTAGAAATTGAGCCGCGAGTACGAGTTGTCTCCGTACGTTGGCTGGGAATCAAACGCCGTGCCCGTCGTGAGCCACCCTGTCAAGTCGCCTGTCTCAAAGTCCCACGTCGTCGTCGTCAACGCACTCGATCCTTCCGCTCCGACGATCAACTGCTCGCCACTCAGCGCTACGCTGCTGCCAAATCGATCGCCTAGGTTACTATCCGGGGCCACAAGCCGAGCTTGCTCCTTCCACGTTCCGATCGGCGTGACATCTGTCACCCTCATCTGGTTAGCACGATCAGCCAGGAACGTGCTGCTGAACGCGTCACAATCGACGCAGCCGTACCCCTTCCATTGAGCGGTGAGTACCGGGACCTGTAGAACCTCTCCGATAAAAGTCACGCTCCACGTGAAGCCCTGATCGATCGTGCCTTTCCTGGTGACCTCAACCAGCTTGATTGCCGACAGCTCTTGCAACGCGGCCTTCATGCCGGCTGCTGTCGAGCTGTAAGAAAGCAAGGTAGTCGTGCCCGTGATGCCTCGGTACGTCGTAGTGAGTTGGAACGTGCCTGCCGTGAGAGGATCGTCTGTGCGAAGCTCGATGGCCTGCTCTTGGGCCTGAAGATGGAAGATGTACACCGCCCCCTTGCCGAAATATGGCCGATCAAACGAGCGTCCGTAGTACTCGTCGGGCTTGAACGCAGCGGCGTCACCGTGAGGAGCTCCGACTGCGATTGTTCGGCGATATAGCGCCATCGAGTGGCCAAACTGATAGCTCTGCTCGACGTTTTGCTCGAGAATGCGAGTCACAACTCGGTCGCTGCAAAAGAGTTGCGTGATAAACTCCCAGCCATTCATCGTACGGTGGAAAACGAAGATCCGCTCGGCTTTTGAAGCGGCAACGACCGCGATATCTCCTGAAATCCCCACACCACGCTGGCCACCAAACGCGTACGTGTGGGACGAGATCGCACCGGACGGATCCACGAGCTTTGCGTCAAACATCCAAACCGGGAAGAAGATCGTACCCTGGCGACTGAAGAGATACGCTGCCGCGACGCCTGGTGCACCGACAATTGCTCGGATCGTGCCCAGCGTGCCATCGATGCAAACGGAGATTCCAAACCGCATGCCGTCCACACAGTCGGCCGGTGTGAGTTTGGTCTCAAGCTCCCACAATCCCAAGCGACGGACGTACACGTAGGCGGCACCACACTGGACAACAGCTCCACTGGGCAGGATCTGGCTTTCTAAAGGCGCTCCGACAATCCCGACGTTGCCAGTATGGAAGACGCTCACAGCGGCACTGAACTGGCTCTGCGATTGCTGAGACTTTGTAGACTGGGACGCGATCAGCGTGTCCAAATACGACCGCGTTCCACTGCCGCCATCTCCATTGTCTCGGATCGTCAGCGTAGACCACAGCGTGCCGCCGTAGGACGGCCAGATCCCAGGTAAGGAGAGTCTCAGTTGGACGGTCTCGTCTGGGTCCTCGACGACGAAGTCGCTTGTAGTGGAGACCTTGAAAGTCTGCACCGTATCGTCCACGTCGAAGTAGAGCTCGACTGCAGAGGTCATGTAGTCGGAGGTGCCAGCGTAGTCGAACTTGGCGTCGACCCACAGGCTGCGACGCTCGCTCACGCTTCCGTAGTACTGGTTCCGACTATTCGCCGTGCCAACCTGGTCCGCAACGAGCCACCGTCCACGCGGTGCGAGTGGATACGGCTCCTGGCCATCCACGAGCGGCGCGTAGAAGCTATTCGAACTGAAGGGTACGCCCTCAAGCTGCGTCATCTTGCGGTACGGACCGATGTGTGGAGTCACGGAGACATAGTTGGAGGACTGCAGGTCGGAGTAGGCGTCGCCTGTGTCGAGATTCACAAACAACCGTGGCGCTTTGGTCACGTCCATTGCACAAATGCCGCCATTTCGACTACACCGCTGCACTGGAATGACCACGTCACTGCCTTCTAGCACAGAGTACGTCGTCGCCGTGAAGCCCAGTGAGACGATACCGAGATCATACACGAAACCACCGCCGGAGTTCACGCCAGTCTCGTACGTGTCGAGATTCGGAGCTCCGATGATCGCAGTTCGTTGGTCCAGTGCGATGCTCGAGCCGAACCAACTAAAGTATTGTTTCTCGCGTGGGAACAATGACGCCTGCTCGGTCCAGCGCCCGTTATCGTTGCGAGTGAAGACGTACGCGTTGCCTCGAAGAACAGGAGCTACACGGACGACCCACTTGACCAGAGTCGTCGCCGTGATCAAAGGTGAGACTTTGGCACCCGCAGCAGCCGTCGTATTCTTGAGCACGAGCTTTCGACCATCGATCTCCAGCAGCGGCACGTCGCTTTTCGAGCCAGCGAAGGTGATGTACCACGTGTATGCGTTCGTGACGGATTTGGGTCCAACGCGCGAGACCAGTAGTTTACCGAGAAACGGGAAGTCGCTTTCCAACGTCACCCGCATGGACGCAGCGCTCAAGTCACATGCAAGGGGACGACTGGAGAGCTTGGTAATCGACTTGCTGACTGTCTCGTTATTCAAGAATTGCTTCGTCATGACACGCTTGATCTTCAACACAAATGTGCCGGCTGACAAAGACAAGGGCTCCTTCACGCTGATGGTGACCGACTGGACGGGCTTGCGGATGGTGCGTGGGCCATTGTACTGCACGTGGGCTCCAACGAGTACAGTATCCTTCGAGACTGCGACCGCCGTGCCAAAGCGGTCGCCTGTGCGAGTGTCCGATCCATAGAGGATCTGCTGCAGCGTGAAGAACGTGTCGATCGGACTTCGACGCGTGAAGACAAACGCAGCGCCACTGTCCGTGCCGTCCTTGTAGGCATTGCGACTGGCGCCAACGACAAGCGTGAACTTTGTGGCCATATCGACATCCACAGAGCAGCCAAAGCGGTCTCCACGCTTGAGTACTGAAGTTACTTGCAGCATGAACTGGCGGTTTTGGAAGCGGCCGTTGAGCAAGTCAAACACAAACACAGCGCCACTTGCGAAGTTGTATCCTGGTGCACCGACGACGATCGTTATGGTGCCCAACGGATTGCCTGTGATTGCAAGTGCGTCTCCAAATCGATCGCTGGCCACAGTATCATACGGAGCTGCCGTGAGCTCTTGGAAAAGCGACCAAGTCGCAGTCATGCCGCTGAACTGGTACACATACACGCGGCCTTGGTCTAAGAACGCCCCTGGTGCAGCCACTGCGAGATACGTATCGTAGAGAGCGACCGTCTTGCCGTACTCGCGCACATCGAAGAGCTGCTGAGGTGGAGGAAAGAGTTTGAGCTGCTGGCTCCACGTTTTCGTCACGGCATCTCGTGTGAACAAGTACGATGCGCCAACTTGCAGTCCCTTGGCATTGACTCCGTCGCTTCGGTATGTTCCAGCATTGTACTCGCGGAACTCGACACGGCCTCGCGCAAGTCCGTTGTTCTTCGTGAGTGCTGTCCCATCGGCGACGAGATCCAGAATATTTCCGGATATGTCCCCATGGTCTCCATTACGGATCACGATCGAGATTTCGTTCGTGTTGCCAGTGCTGCAGACGGACGTGAATGTCGTGGGTACGTCGATGTCGATAAACTGCACGCTCATGACTGCGACGATCGCTGCTCGGAGTGTCTGTTTGTCGGCGTTGAAAGGCACTGGGTCGGATTTGCGGCCTCGGTACACGACACGAAAGAAGCCGCCGTCTGCATCGCAGAGTAAGTTCTGGATCTCATAGTCGCCAAAGATCGCGGCCGATGGAGCACCGACGAGCAGTGTATTGCCCTTCAAGCTCACACTCGAGCCGAAGCGATCGCCTGAGCGCGTGTCGAGCCCTGCGAGCTTGCTGCCCTGTTGCTTCCAGTCGTTCTCAGCACGAACGAAGACAGCCGCCTGGCCAGCGTCATCGCCTGGGAGACCCCAGAGGGTCTCTCCGTCCGCGAGCGGTGGCGGCTGGTAGCCACCGACTTGGACTTCAATGCGTGCGTTTGTACCCGTGAGGATAGGCACGTTCACCTTGCCGTTCACTGTCGCGGACGTCACGGGTATGAGTGCCGGAAGGTTTCCAGATGTGTCAGCCACGGGACCGTACTCGTTCCTCGTGTTGACTTGGACAAACGTGACGGTCCAGGAGTAACCTCCGTAGGCATTCATTGTTGTGGATCGTACCACCGTGACTTCCTTGATCGAAACCAGCTTCTGCAACGCATTCTTGACGACGAGGTCGCTGGCAGTGACTGGAACGTCTTCGGTCTCGTCCGCTGGGAAGATATCGTTGCGGAACCGCAGTCGGAAGACGCCTCCGAGTCTTCCAAGGCCCTGACGCATTGTCGTCACTGAACACTTGGCTTGGAAACCCTGGAGAGCGACGCTTTGTGGGATCAACTGCACCACATCGTAGAGCAAATTACTCGCTGTGAAGGTCACACTCCATGAGTATCCACCCACACGGGTCTGCAATGAGCGGATCACTCGGCCCACCGGCAGATTGAGGTCCTGCATCAAGATCGTCAGCAGCTCGTCCTCGGCGACGTTGTACTTAATATTGCGGGTGATAAATCCATTCGCCTGGAGCGAATAAAAGCCGCTGATCGCCGTGGATTCTACGAGAATTCGAGCCTGAAGAGCACTTCGCCCGTCTCCCACCGTCGCCTGCCTGCCCGTGAGAAAGTTGACGGTCGTGAGGGCTGCTAATGGCCCCTGGACGTAGAGGAACGTGATGGTCCAAATGTAGCCGTTGGAACACGCACAGAATGTGTTCTCGGTCCGTGAGACTCGGATTGTGTTGAGACCAAACCCCAAGTCCAGCTCCAACGCGACGCGCAGTTGCGTCTCATCGAAATTGTAATACAGCCGCCTTGTGGGGCCGATGCTTCCGATCTTGGCATGGAACCAGCCGCCCAAAGTCTCACCAGGGGCGGCGCTGCTCGTGATCTCCTGGATCGCGGGGCGCTGCACGGCCGTGGTCTCGATGACCTGGATTTCGTCCACGTACTCTGTCGAGTCCCCCAATGCGTTGACAATCTGCACGGCTGAGATCGGCTGCCGTGCTGATGGAGCACCCATTACTAGAGTATCACCATCCACGTCGACACTACTTCCAAGCGCATCGCCGCTGGCGAAAGGCGTCGACCGAAGGCCAAACGTGGCCGAATACAAGATGTCGAAGCGGTTCATAGCGACCAGCGTCGCGCCGTCCGCCATCGTCGTCGAGTACGTGATCTCGTAGTCAAAGCCCAAGCGGTTCACGAGCAGATCCGTGTACGCGATCTTGCCGAACGTGATTGACTTGACGATCTCGCCTAAGAGCCTGCCACCAGGAGGATTCAGATGCGTTTCCACAGCTTGCACGGGCGTGACTTTCGTCATGTCGGCTGTGCAAGTGAGGATCTTGGAGCCATTCAAGACGATCGAATTGGCGTCGGCGTAGTCGAGATCTTTTGACGTGTCGCCCGTCCTCACTGTGTACTCAAACCGCAGTCCAAAGCCTGGAGAGCCACTCACGTAACCACCGTAGCGAGTGATTCGCACCAACGCGTCGATGGGACTTGGCTGGAACTTGAGCTGAGGTACTTTGCTTGAGGTCGGATCCGGCACCACGACCACGCAGGCGTCAAACACCACCTCCATGACGATCTTGTCGTTGTACCCGTACACGCCATCCAGATTCACGAATCTCACTTGGGTGATTGTTGGCTTGCGGCCGTTGATCATGATATTTTTGTTGGCGCTGAGCGAGTTTTGCATGGCTGGGTACGGCAAATCCAAGTTGGCGAGCGTCGTTGGGATCGTAGACGCGTGGAGGATCGAGTCGGTGAGAGCACTAGCGTCCAGCGAGTGGTGGTCCACATACTCGAGATCCACCGTGTAGTCGCCTTCCTGGACGACGTACTGAAGCACGAGCGTCGTCGCGCCGCTGCCTCGCACGTACACGGCCTTGCGCGTGAATGCACCAAGATCCAGCCACATGAACGGTTTACCCAGGACGACAACGTGCTGGGAAAACGTGACAACGATATCGACTACGTCTCCCGCACGGTACGAGCCATTGTCGGTAGTGGATGTCACCGTGAGAACTTCAGGAACCTTGCGCGTGTCGACGTTGAGGACTCCGAGATTGCGCTTCAGCCCAAGCGGCTTGGGTGGCGATGGCAGCGTCAGAATCGCGTCGGTCTTGGGCGTCGTGGAGAACCGCTTGATCGCACTCTGGCCGTTGTTAAGCGTGAGCGAGTCCCCGTCAACGTAGGTCAAGTCGTCCTGGACGTCGCCGTCTTGGACGGTGTACTGGAAATGCAGCAGCTTGTTATCGTCCTTGTAGAATCCGATACACAACACGAGCTGGCCACTTGGGTTGGTGTTCAGTATGAGCAACGGTGCCTTTTCCGGGTACGCACTGGTCGGTGGGTCGATGAAGACATCGAAATCCATCTCCACGATGATGTCAATCACGTCGCCCACGACAAACGAGCCGCCGTTGATCGTCGCTGCTGGCGTGATGGCGTAGACATCGACGACCTGAGGTGGCGTCGTGTCGATCACGATGTTTGCCGGGCTCAGATTGATACCTGCAAGCGATAAACTCACGGCCTCACCGTTGTAATTCATGATTGAGCAGCCAGGTAGAGCACAAACCAACGACAAGTCGTCCAGTTTGTCCAAGTTGGCAGACGACTCGCCGTCAAGAACAATGTGCACGAAGATGAGCGTTGGCGTGGCCGAGCCAGAGATGTACGGAACACTGACGCCCGAGTTAAGCTTGAGCACAGGCTGGTTGTCCACGACGACTTCGTCCGAGAAGGTGATGGAAAACGAGATCACTTGGTTGGACCCGTACTCGTCCGCAGGAACATCCGCTGTCAAGCTCACGATCGTGGTCAAGAAGCCCGTGTGAGGGTCCACGACGACAGCAGGATTCGCCAGTAGAAGCATTGGTGCAGGCAGTGTGACGTCCGCGTCCAGCGTGGGGTTTGCTGAGGTCTTCTTGATCGTGCCGCCGTTCAAGTTGAGCGAGGACACGTCTCGGTAATCAAGTCCAAGCAGAGCACGATCACCGAGTTGGACAGTGTACTTAAAAGCAAGCCCAAAGCTCGAGCTGCCCGAATCGTAGATCGCTTGGCGGTTGTTGTCACCAGCCGCTAATGCCAGCGATGGTGTCCCCTCGGTTACATCGACGGTCACACGGCTTGTGAAGCTGATCGTGATGGTCACGACGTCTCCACGTTTCACGGTTGATCCTGGGGCTGGGTCACTGATTAGCACGGACTTGACTTTGGCTGGCAATGCATCCAGTTCAATCTTGGAGTTGTCGCGAAGCGCCTTCACTGCTGCTGTCGCACTAGCGAGAGATGTGTCGGCCGTCGCGGCGCCTGAGCCGCTTTGCAGCAACCGCGTGATCGTTCCGCCATTCAAATCCATTGCGTTGTTGTCGCGGTAGTTGAGAAACCCGGTGCCAGTCGAGTCGTAAGCGGAGACCGTGTACGCAAACACGAGGCTCTTCGTGCCGTCGCCCGACTTGTATCCTGCTGGCCGCTTGATGTTGCCAGTCTCCATGTATAAACGTGGGAAGCCCACCACGCGCACAGGCTTCGTGAACGTCACGACGATATCGATCGTATCGCCAGGCGTGTACGTGCCATCAGCCGTTGCAGCTGCGACGCCGACTGCCGCATCGATTGTCGGGATCGCGGTATCAATACGAATTGCGTTCATGGTGCCGAGATTTCCTGGTGTTACCACCATCGTAGCAACAACATCAGTGGTCGGTCTCGTGGAGTAGCGTTTGATGTACATCCCAGTCGCCAAGATCATGTTGGACGTCACATCCAACACTGCAGCACCAGTATTGTCGCCGCTCTCGACCACGTACCGGAAAGTCAACGTGGCTGTGTTGTTACCGTTCCAAAACGTTGCGTCACGGCGCGAGGCTCCGTTTCCGATGGTGCTCAGTACGACAGGAAGACTAGGGCTTCCGTACACAGTCACGGGCGTCGAATACAGAACGCGAAGATAGATCTCCTCGCCGGCGCCGTACTCGCCATCGCCAGGAGCGGCGCACGTCACAGATACGATGCTTGGAGCCGTTGTATCAATTGCAATATCGCTCGTTCCAGCGAGCGAAAAAGCCGACCCGGGCGTCGGAAGCGTCAGGATAGGAGTTCGTCCATTGCGATCCAAGATCGTGCCGCCATTGAGACCGAGCGCTGTAGTCGAGAGGTAACCTAGGTCCGCTGAAGCATCCGTCGCCACCACATAGTACTGGAAGACCAGTTTCGTGGACCACACGTTGACCGTCGAACACTCGGCGCCGCCATTCACTCCTCCAGTATTGGACGACGCCAGTGTGAGTTTGGGCACGCCAGTCGCGATGACTTCGTCGGAAAACGTGACTTGGATCGACAGAAGCATGCCCACACCGAACGGAGACACGAATCCAGGCGTAGGAAGCGCTCGTACCTCCAACACTGTGATCAGTGGTGCTGTCGAAGTGTCGATGACGATCGCCGACACAATCGCAGCACTGGGGACCATGGTCGCCACGACTTCGCCCACGACGTCAGGTACAATGTTGCCACCAGAGTCAAGGATCTCGAGCTGGGGCTGCAGCTCGTTTGGTTGGCCGTCCAGCACACCGTCCGACAAATTCTGGCGAAGAAACAGGTTCACGGACTTGCCAATGACGATGTTGAACGGATCGGAGAGCTGTTCGATGGCCGTCTTGGTCCAAATGGCGCGTGTTGAGTCTTTCGTGTAGAGCGTGAAGAGGAGCGAGTAGTCGTTGCCGGCCTTGTCGATGCGGAGACTTCGAAAGATCGCGACACCGCGGCGGACGTTCGCACGCAACGACTCGACTGGTCCGAGAGTGCCTCCTGATGGGTTCGACGCGATCTGGACTCGGATATAACTCGTGCTGTCCTCTTCGAGCGAGTTACCACCGGCATCTTTGAGCGTGAGCACTGGCTGGATAGAAAACGCCTTGCCTCCTTTTGCCTCCACTGCTTTAGTCAGAAGCTCGAGCCTGTTGCAGACACCGGCGGCGACCGTGAAAGGATTTGTATCGACAATCGAGCCGCCCGGTAACACCAAATCTGTGGTATATCGTAGATAATATGGCGAGCCAGCGACATCGATAAACAGACCAAGGAACTTTGCAACACCGGCAACAACCTGCGTCGTGAGGCCACTCAATGGCAGGAGCTGTCCACCCACCGGGTTCTTGAGGATCTTGAGCGTCACGCTGCCAGCGGTCAGTGTATTCACGATATTGCCGCCCTTGTCGACGACAGCGACTGCCGGTTGTGGACGGAACGCCGTACCACCAAACGCTGTGCTGATATCGGCGATGATAGATAGTTCGAAGGGATCGCCGACCGCAATATCGAACGTCGCCGTCTCCGCACGCACGCCATGGTACACGGAGACCATCTTGATTGTGTACCCGACGCCCGCCATATTGATGTACAGCCCCGTGAAGCGCGCGATACCATTGACAAACGTCGCGACGTTGGATGCTGGCATCACAGACGCAAAGCGCGAGGGCGAGGAGCCGATCTGCGCACGCACTGTGCCTTCGCTGACGGTCGTGAGGATGTTGCCGTCATCATCAGTTAGCGCGACGGCAGGCTGCAGTTGGAGCGGCTCGCCAGCGATCGACGTCACGGGCTGTATCAGCACGGTGAGGAGTTTGGCTTGTGTGTGAGGGAGCAGCAAAGACGACACGAGGAGCAGCCACAACACCAGACGAGTTGTAAGCGGAGAGGTAGTCCTGTGATTGTGATATTTGGTCGTGCCCGCGACACCGGAATAGCTGCGTCGCAGCCTCATCGATGTCGCTGTAGTATGCGCTGGCAACAAACAGCGCGCTGGCACGTGAGGTAGACGCTTCTCTCCGTAGCTGCTGGTGTTGTTGCCGCTCAATTTGGAGTTTTTCCATTTTGCACTTTTTGGATATGCTCCGGTGGTGTGGTCCACGTTCGACCTTTCAAGATCGAAATTGGTGGTACAGTGTACCAGTTTGCCTTTCCACGATTGAAGTCCGCGATATCAGCAGCTCGATGCCGCTACCATTGGCTTGGCAGTCGACGTCTGCCTCACACTCCTGAACACCAACAGCGGTGACTACAGCACTGTGTACCAGTGGTTTGATCGGTGTAAAGCTATATGGGATTGGTAGGGTGGCGTGGGGAGCACTCGGTGACGTGCGTTCGTTGTCTTGGATGAGGTTTTTATGAGAAAGTACGGTTACGCCCAGGGCTCCCAAGGACCGTCTTGCAGGCTTTCTTCACATGCAGCGTCTACCGTTAAAGATGATTGATTGGCTTCGCATCATGCGCTTAGTTGAAGAGCATCGAGACCGACTTCTTGCCGTGGATGTTGCGGATGGCCTGCGCGACGAGCGGCGCAATGTCGAGCTGCACGATCTTCTCGTTGCCCTTGCAGCTCTCGGGCAGAGGCGTCGTGTTCACGACCACGACCTCTTTCAGCGCCGAGTTCTTGATGCGCTCGCTGGCAGCGCCGTTAAATAGACCGTGCGAGGCGAACGCGTACACGTTGCGCGCGCCGTGGTCGACCAGGTGCTGCGCGGCCTTGCACAGCGTACCAGCAGTGTCGATCATGTCGTCGACGATGATACAGTCCGAGCCTTCAACGTTTCCGACTAGATCCATGCGGTCGATCTCGTTGGCCTTGATACGCTGCTTGATGATCATGGCAAGACCCGTGTTCTGCAGACCGTGCTTGCTCACGAGCCACTCACGGAACTTCTTGGCACGCGCGACACCACCGGCATCAGGCGACACGATCACTGGGTTGACGAGCTCGTGGTTGCCGAAGTACGACACGCCGACGAGACCGCCGTCCAAGTTGTCCACTGGCACGCGAGGACCGAAGAAGCCCTGGATCTGACCACAGTGCAAGTCGACGGCGATGACGCGGTCGACGCCCATGGCTTCCAGCAGACGAGCGACATCCGCCGCCGAGATCGGCACACGCGCAGCCATCTTACGGTCCTGACGCGCGTAGCCGTAGTATGGGATCACGGCGGTGATGCGACGCGCTGAGGCACGACGCATGGTGCTGACCATCAGCAGCAGCTCCATGAGGTTCTCGTTCACGGGCACACAGGTCGGCTGGACGATGTACACGTCCTTGCCACGCACGTTGTCGTGGACCATGACGTTCACCTCACCATCGGCGAAGCGCTCGACCGTGATCTTGCCAAGCGGCACGCCGACGAGGTCCGCGACGTTGCTGGCGAGCGTCTTGTTGGCGTTGCCGCTGAAGATCTTGAGGCCGTTGATCTTCGGCTGCTTGATCACCGGCGACGGGCGCGGCAGCAGATCCTCCTCGAGGAACGCCGGGCGGCTGTTGTGGTCGCCGAGCACGAGGCCCGAGGCCAGGCAGCCCATCGCCGCGACCGTCGTGGTCAGCGGGCGGTTGCGGCCGATCAATTGACGGAACATTGTGAAGAGAACCGTTTCTGGGTGTACTTCGAGAAGACGTGGTGGGGAAGGAGGACGACGGTGTACCGGTGGTCGAGCTCAGATGTGCGTGTCCGACGGAGAGGAGGCTTCGAGGGCGAGTCGCGGCGCGTGCGGGACGTCCAAAGGATGCGGTGGCGAGCTGCAGGCCGAGCCAAATCTACGGGACGGACGGACAGGCGCGGCTCTCGCTCCTCACCACTGTTTGCTGTGACTGGTGGTGTACTCGTCAGCACCCGTAGTGACATTCCCGCGCGTTAGTGCCTAGCTCGTCGGTTTTCTGAGGCCGAAGAGCTCCCACTTCAACAGCGCAAACGCCCCACGAGCCAATCACGTCATGACCCCATTTCCGAGGTTTTTCCCATCACATGAATTAACTGAATCTATTTTGCCTATGAATGCTATTTCACAATCTTCCATGTCTACATATGTAATTTGCTTCAAAATCGTACTTTTTCGCATTGACACAGTAGTACACTTTCCCGCCCATAATGGACACGGATCTCTTCGAAGGAACAAGCTAAGCTCAAAGGCAACCAGCGTGTGAAGAAGCTTCAAGTGGCGATGGACCCACACGAGACGCCGCGTCCTGCTGCGCGCTACGGCGCCAGCAGCGGCATGTACGGCATCACCACGGAGGAAGAAAGGCGGCTGCTGGCCACGCCCGCCACGTCCGTGACTGGCAGCGGCTCCTCGAGCTTCGCCTTCACGGGCACGCCGTCGGCATTTGGCGGCGTGGATCCACTGACGCCAGAGTCGCGTGCTGAGCTGCTGAAGGCCGGCATCTCCGCGCCGCCGCCACCGCCGATCCAGACGCATGCGCATGCGCATGCGCATGCGCGTGCTGTGCCCAGCGACGCTGACGGCACGCCGCTTTCGCCTCACAAGGCACTGATGCACACGCTCAACTCCCTCACGCAGTCCAAGATCTCGTACGACCCGAAGGCGCCGAATAATACGGTCGGAAGAGCGAGTATGGGGAGTAGTATGACGTCGAGTCTGCCCAGTGGAAGCAGCCAATTCCAGTACGCGTCGTCCACTGCGAGTAGCGCTGGCCCCATGGCCTCGAGCTTCGCGAGTCGCCCGCTGCAACAGCGATACACCACGGGCACGCCTACTGCTGGTGCGTCTGTGGCTTCTTCTCTGGCTTCGTCGATGTATTCAGGTGCTACGATGGACGGACGGATGTCGACGATGTCTGCCGAAGAGCTGGCAGACCGGTCAGGCTGCGGGGCTGAGATCTACTACCACACGCCGATCCGTATCCGCCTGAACAACCACCAGAGTCTACGAGTGACCAGCCGCGCGGAACGCAAGACCTCTCGTGCAGACAGCCACAGCACGTCAGCGAGTCGGCGGCAGTCATCGTCGTCGACGCCTAACGGTGCAAGCAACAGCCAGTGGGAACTCGACGTCCATGGAATGGGGTTGGGCGAGGACACCGCGCAGATCTTCACGCTGCAGAACGCTAACAACCGAGCCGACCGTGGAGAAGTCCACTTCACCGACACCGTCGTGCTGCAGTGTGTGGATGGTGATGGCTACCACCACTTCGTGTCGGTGGATCCAGTCAAGCAAGAGGTGCGGCTCAAGCGTGCGCCCGTGATCACCAATATGGAAAAATTTCGGCTCGTGAACCCTAAGGTGCCAGCGGACAAGCGTGACGACAATCGACTGTTTTCGGAATCGTTGGGATCGCTGGAGGCTTCGCTGAAACGACCCACAGGGTCCGATCCGTCCGTATCGAGACACACGGCAACGCGTGTGCTGTGGGAACAGGAGCGTGCGGTCATGACGAGCGATCGAGTGATGTTTCGCGTCGCGAGTGGAGATCGATACCTGACTGTGCGGCGCGATAAGTACGAGGCAAGCTACACACTTGTGCTGGAAGGCGAGCAGGAACGATCAGCCAGTGCAGGCGACTCGCTCCTGCAGCACTGGGAAGTGACGAAGGCCAACATCCCGTACGATCCATCGTGGAACCGAGAACGTGAGTACCTGACCGGTCAGGCGTTTCTGCAGCTCGACCGAAGAAGCCAGACGGACTCGGGCGATCTCAACTTGCCACCGCTGTCTTCCTTCCCGCCGTCTCTACAAGAGTCCATCATGGTGGACGATTTGCTGTTCACGCTGATCGGTGTCGAGGGACGGTATATCAAGCTACAGGTCACCGAGACAGCGTCGTCCTCGTCGACCATGCATCAAGCGTTCAAGTTTGTGCTGCCTCAGTACGGCATGGATCCATCGATCTCGACGCTCGTGGCGCGGTGCTTCCCTCTGGGCGAGTTTTACCTCAAGTTGTCGCTGTACGTGGAGCAATACTCACGATACGAGTACGGACAAGTGAATCACGCGTTCTGTGCTTCGCTGAAGGCACTGCTGAAGGAGTACACGATCGTCATCGCGCAGCTCGAGCACCAGATGAAGGCCGCCCAGAACGCGTTGACACTCCAGCAAATGTGGTACTACTTGCAACCGAGTGTGCGGACGATGGAAATGCTGAGTAAGCTGTGCGATGCGTGCCGAGGAACGACTGGTGGAGGCGCTCTGCTGTCCGAGATCCAACGTATCAAAGCGTCTCTCGGTGGTGATGCCAAGGCGCGTCAAGTGTTTTCATTCCTCATGGAGCGCTCCAGCGTTCCCTACTTGAAGATGGTCCAGAGCTGGATCTACCATGGCGAGTTGGTCGACCCGTACGATGAATTCATGGTACGAGGCAACTCTTCGCTGTCCCACGAAGACGTCGCGACGGACGAATACTCGAAATACTGGGACAATCGCTTCACGCTGCGGCAGTCGCAAGTGCCCAAGTTCCTGTCTCGTGTCGCAACGAAGCTGCTCGCCACCGGCAAGTACCTCAACATTTTCCGCACGTGCAACCGCCAAGTCGTGTGTCCGTTTGCCGGCCCAATCGCATTTGCCGACAGTGACTCGGCGTACGAGGAGCTCATTGATCGAGCCCATTCGTACGCGAGTCGCACATTGCTTCAGTTCCTCGTGGTGGAGACCGACCTGGCGAACCGACTGGCGTCGTTGAAGCACTACTTCCTCATGGACCAGGGCGACCTCTTCACGGATTTCCTTGATGCTGCCGATGCTGAGATGAAGATGGATGCCAAGCGCGTCGGAGCGTCGCGTTTGGAATCACTGCTCCACATGTCCCTTCAGACGTCTACGTGTGCAGGCGACCCGTACCGTGACGATTTGACGTGCACTCTACTCGCTGTCGGTCTGCTCAGCAAGCTCGAAGACATCCACCAACGCGCCCTCAAGGGGGCGAATGATGCCGCGACAGCGTCCCGCCACCCCACAAGCCTCGCTGCCACAGTCGGTGCGTCTTCTTTGTTGAATCAGCGGGTATTTGAACTGAAATGCTAATGCTAACCCTCTATTTGTCCTCTAGGTTATCGAGTAATCGAAGCCTTTGCTTTGGAGTTCACGGTGCCGTGGCCAGTGTCGCTCGTGATCTCACGCTACGCGTTGTCCAAGTATCAGATGCTCTTCCGCCACCTCTTTTACTGCAAGTACATCGAGAAGCGGCTTGGTGACGCGTGGCTCAACCACCAAGCTATCAAGGAGTACGCGATTCGTCAAGAGATGAGCAGCTCTTTCCAGCTGCGCCAACGCATGCTCCATTTCCAGCAGAATCTGTTGTACTACATGATGGTGGAGGTGATCTCGCCGCGATGGCACGCGTTCCAGCGGCAGCTCGCGGAGGTGCAGACGGTGGACGAAATCATGGAACACCACGGCGCGTTCCTGGATATGTGTCTGAAGGAGTGTCTGCTGTCGGATCCGGCACTGCTGCGGATGATCTACACTCTCATGAACCACTGTATCTCTCTCGTGGATCAAGTGGAGCTGCTCACGAGCCCCTACGTCCTGGACGAAGAAACGATCAAGGCCGAGCGCGAGCGGAACCGCGATCGCCGTGCGGAGAAGAAGGCCCAGGAGGAAGCCGAGGCAGCGATGATGCGATTCAACAAGACGGCAGGCAAGAAGAAGCCGACGCTGTTGAAGCGCCGCGAGTCGTCGTTTGCGGATACGCGTAAACTGCGTATCAAGAACATCTCGGACGAACTGCACCACTCGGTCACTGTCATCAACGAAGGCGAGACGAGCAACGGCTTCCGACGGATCACGCTCGACATCCAGATGAAGTTTGATTCCCACTTCAGCGACTTCATGAGCCAGCTCATGCGTCGGTCCAATCTCCAAGTAAGTTTTTAAGTGGCTGTGGTCTGGTGGATGATGCTGTCATTGGTGGTGACTGATTTGATTGATTCCAGCGTGACGCCCACTTGTCCAACCTGTGTACGCGACTCGACTACAACGGGTACTACGCAGAGCGAGCCAAGTCGCAGCAAGGTCGACACCACCAAACGCAGTAGGTAAACGACTCAACTCACAATGATATCCCTCCCATCTACAGCAATCGCTTCATTCCATCACACGAGCAACTGAAGCACGCACTCACTCGCAAGCTCTGTCAGTGGCTGCTCCAGTGCGAGAACTTCACCACTAGCGACAATTCCTGCCCTCTCCACACAGACTTACTCTCATGGCTATAGAGACTCGCCGCCGCCCCTTCACCTTCACCCACCTTCACGAGAACGTGGATTTCACAAGCGCCTGGCTGGAAATGCTCGCCAAAAACGCGGCGTCGGTGAGTCTCAGCGTCGTGTCCAGTGCCAAGCTGTCGTTCATGAGAAGCTTGATTCCGTCGGGAATGCACTTCACCTTGAGCGCATGGAAGTCGCGGTCCGTAGACTTCCTGCACGAGGCTGGGGTTCCTCGCCCACACTTTTATCCTTTGTGTCTCCGACGGTGTCGTCGTCGTCACTACACCGAGACAACTGTCCTGTTCCCGACCAAGATGTAGAAGAGCTTCATACTTGCGAACTCGCGAGAGTTCTTCACCAGGACACTTCGTACTTAGGCAAGCAGGTCACTTTCGCTCACAATGAAAATCTAAGTTCGTTTGACGATCCTAGATGTCTACAGAACTCTCTACATTTCGTCGTCGCTCGCGCCGCCAGCGGTGCCGACACTCGCACCGCCCTGAGCACTCGCAAGCTTGGCCAGCTTTTCATCCAGCGCCTTCATCGCACGCGCCCTAATCATACAAAAGTGAGTCCCTCCGTCGACAAGAAAATCAGGCAGAATGGAAAGAGTGAACTCACTTTCGTCGTTCAGCGATCGGGTCGTCCTGGGTAGCCTGCTCCATCAATTAATTCCATACACGAGGTTAGTATTTGCCTCCATCATCCAGCAGCGTGTGGTGTCCGCACATTCACAATTGGCAGCGTCGGAGCGGCCTTGGTGGATCGGTTCTTGAAGTAGCCGCAGAGCTTGACGACGCTGAAGCTGAAGTTCGCGAGTGGGCCAACAAACGACCTGAAACAAATAGAAAATACTTGGTTAGTGTAGATTCCGAAGAGGTACGCGAAAAGACTCGAGAAAGGCCACGCACCCGCAGAAGTCTGGCAGCAGAATGACGAGCCCAAAGTCCTCCGAGACGTTGCCGACGGTCTGATCGAGGTTCTTGTTGAGGAAGCGGAGGTAGTACCATCCCAAGTAGCCACCAAGAACCGAAAACGGACCAGCACCAATCAGCGAGGCGCGAAGAGGCACGGAGGTCGTGGACACGCCGATCAAAGTACACAGCGAGAAGAACAGCGAAGCCACGAGTGGGTAGAACTACACATAGAGCACGGTTTGAGTGAGCTTAACAGCCACAACTAGATGGAGATAGAGGGTGACGTACGCGAAGCTTGAGGGCAGGGAAGATGGGCGCGGTGGCGTGCGGGTTCGGCTTCATGTAGGCGACGAGCAGCGCCGTGATGCCTCCAGAGAAGCCCGAGAGACCCGTTTTCCTACAAGAATTAATCAACATTTCAGTCAGAACCAATAGTATACGGGGTGTCGAAGACCAGTTGTGAGGTCGTACAGGTACACGGGTTCACGGAAGATGATGTACAAACTGAAGAGCTCCACGAAGATCACGAACGTGGCGACGAAGTTGACGAACACGAGCAGTTTGATGAGACCGATGGGGCCCAAGTCCGGCTCCACGCGCTTCGCGAGGCCAAACGCAATGGGCAGAACGACGATCAGCTACACGACAGAGACTCTATCATCAGCAACAGATACCAGGAGCAGGTTATCCATGGAGAAGGGCTTGCCTGCATAAGATGCGGGTGGTAGAAGCCCGCTGTGAGGTAGACCCACGGCCGGATGTGCTCCAAAATGACACTGTAGACCACCATGCAAATCAGTATTACAGTTTGAGGCAGCACGATGGGAATATATGTGGCGTACTCTCCGACGGACATGGCGAGGACGCCGGCGGGCTCATCAGGAGGCGAGAAAAGCGCGCCGAGAATCCACAGCAGCACGAGCAAGAAGACTAGGCCAATGGTCGCTGGAAGCTACAGAGAAGGAGAATAAATACGCGATCTAGGAGGGTCAATGCGCATGTTCGATAAAGGGTCCATGGAGACGTAGCTACTGTCCAACGCACCCGCATTTTCGTTCTTCTTGCGTGTCTTGAAGCCGTTTGGACCTGCTCAGTTTCCAGTTTCCACCTACGCTGACTAAGTTCGCATCACCCAAAATGGCTATCACTAAGTACGCGTAACCATCTGAGATCCAGCTTGTAATTTACGGGTGTAACTTCGGTGTTATTGTGTCACAATATAGAGGTGTCACAAACCGGTCCTATTGCGCAACGTGTCTGGCGTGATGTCAACATGCCCCATTGAGTCACCAGACACAAGAAAGTGCGGAGAAGCGATCGCCAAAGAAGCCCCGTGGACGTCTCAGCCGAGCCCGTCGACGAATAGCGACGACCAGAGACAGAAAGACACACTCGTGCGAATCCCCCCACCAGACCACCACATCGCCAGAACAAGCACCATGGTCGCCACGAAGGTGCTTTTGATCGACAACTACGACTCGTTCACGTACAACCTGTACCAGGTATGATGCGCCTCCATCGATCCTTCATCAATTGTGCATGCACTGACGGATTGCTCGTTTGGATGTGATACAGTACATGGCGCAGTTGGGCGCGGAGGTGGAGGTTATCCGTAACGACCAGGTCACGATCGAGGAGATCGCGGCGATGGACATTGACCGCATCCTCATCTCGCCTGGCCCGGGCTACCCTAAGGACGCCGGCATCACGCTGGACGTGATCCGCTCGTTTGCCGGCAAGCTGCCGATCGCGGGTGTGTGTCTCGGCCACCAGGCGATCTTCGAGGTGTTCGGCGGCACTGTGGACCACGCTGGTGAGATCATGCACGGCAAGGCGTCGACGATGGTGAGTGACGGCAAGGGCTTCTTCAAGGACATGCCGACCGAGTTCCAGGCGATTCGATACCACTCGCTGGTGGGTCTTCCCGAGACGCTGCCGGATGAGCTGGAGGTCACGGCGACGCTCAAGGGCAGCGACATGATCATGGGCGTGCGCCACAAGAAGTACAAGATCGAGGGCGTGCAGTTCCACCCGGAGAGCATCCTCACGGAGAGCGGCATGACCATGATCAAGAATTTTTTGGAAATGTAATAGAGCCAGGAAAGTGCCGTTGCTGTGGAAGTGGCTGTGTACACGACGGCGTTGTGGATGTTCATAGTTTATTTACGACAAGATTCACACTATTGCGGTAGGAGGGGATGGTGAGGCGAGCAGCTCACCTGTGTAGCTGCGTTCAGTCTTCAGCGAAGGCGAACTCGAGATCGCTATCGGCGTCCTGGCCTGTTCCAGGCATGATCGGGAGCTGCTCCACTACGTCGCCGTTATCCGCCGTCCACGTGAGGAAGCGCTGGAACTGCAGCTGGGTCATGGTCGTGCGGGTTTGATGCAGAAGACTCTGTAGAAAGCAATCGATGCAAGGTGAGAAGTGAGACCACGACTCCAACAACAGAAGCCACAAGGCAAACGAACCTCAATGCCCGGGAAGTATAGCCAGTCGTGGGCCCGCAGCGTCGCGAAGCACTTGGCGATGGCGTCCAGCTTCCGCTTCTCGTCGCGTGTGCGCTGCGCCATGCTCTGCAAGTGCCGACACTGCTCGTCGGATAACCGCAACTGCGTCCGCAATGTGTTGAAGAGCTCCGAGTTCTCGGAGGCCGCCGCGATCACCACTTGGTTCTCTAGGTTTGCCTTGTGGATCTGTGTCGACGCATAGCGAGAGCGTGAGTCTACTGCTATCATGCATTGATACTCGTAAATTGCATGACTCACGACTGCGGTGTTCTGTGAATGCTGACCGAGGATTCGTCCCAGGAGCTCCGTCTTCGACTCCTTCGACATCATCGCGTGACGCAAGTGCTCGCCACCGCTGTATTCTGCTCGTTCAAACATTCGTCAGTACACCAACCCACCGCATATACACAGTAGCTAGCCCATAGCCAATACGTTATCATACCTAGTGCGTTCTTCAGGTCCTGTGACTGCCCGGCACCGAAGGAGTGAGCACGCAGCAGATTCAGCGAATTCTCGAGTTTGGACACTTCGCCTTCGTACGTCTCGACCATGCTCTTCTTCTTTTCTCGACGCACACGAGCCGACGCGCGATTGCGTTCCAGGCGGCGCTGGCGGCGGTCGTCTTCCTCCTGCAGCTTCTGGTAGATGGACAGCAGATCGGGCGTCTGCATGATCTGCTTGATCTGTTCCGAGCCCACGAGCGACGGGTCCGTTCCACTCACGCGCGCCAACAGCGTCGCATCAAGCGTCAGTCCACCAGTACTAGCAGCAAACTGCGCCGCCGAGATACCGGCGATCTCCGTCGGCGGTGGCGGCTTCTTCTCGTCGCCCGAACTGCCGTAATTCGTGTTGCTGGCAGCGTACGCCGCCTGCGCTGCCGCCATGGCCGACGCGCTCGCCGGCGTATCCTGGAAGGTCATGCTGCGCAGTCCTGTCGATGGACTCGGCTGTCCATTGCTATCGCGGCTGCGACTGGACTTGGATCCAGAGGTCGACTGGCGGTTCACGCCTGTCAGCTGCACGGGGGCACCGGGATTCGCGGCGAACATGAAGTGCGGTGGCGTCTTCCACTGGCCCTGCGGTGCCTGGCGCTTCGCTGAGTTTTGCATGGTATCATTCGCATTACCAGAGATGCTCGCAGTCGCAAACTGCGCTTGGATATCATCGGGCTTGGCGCCGCCCATCGCCAAGTGGCTGAATCCAAAGGGCATCGCTGGCGGCTGTGGCTGTTGCGTCGACGGCATGTACGACGGCAGTGACGTTGGCAGATCTCCATCGGCATCATTCGATCCGTTGGCATACGCGCCAAACGGCGGCTGGGAGCCGTAACCTGGGTTCTGCATGATGAGGGGATGTGTATGAAGATGTCGGATCGGATCCACTCGTTCTCGGGGGTCTTTCACACGATACAGAGCAAACCAAAGGCCCAGAATGCAAGGCAGAGGTCAGCAGATCGCGGTGAGGCGTGTGTGGGGTCGTCGGCAGCGGGAAGCGTCGTACAGAGCGCGCGCGCGGCGACAACGTCGTTGCGGTCGTCGCGATTCGAATCGGTTTCTCCACCGTGACGTCCGAGATGCGTCGGTCTGTCGATTCCTATGAAGTTACGGTACACACAAGCAGACGGCAGTGTAAACCGTACCCAACTTTGCACCAAGAACAACCGTAACCTGGAGTCCAAAGGGGAAGGGGATCAGGAGCGCTGTCGATGCGCAAGCGTCACGACAAAGGTTGGCGTGACGTCGATTGCACTGATAGAGAATTGTACCGGTTGTGTACCGGTTAGATATAATACCGGTATTTGTGTGGTTTTTGGCGGGAAACTTGGATGCCGTCAACGAAAGTTTGCTTGCTGGACGCGAACCACGAGACGAAAATGGGCATCGACGGACTTCTTCGGCAGCTCAAAGACGCGGTTCAGGAGACGCACCTGCGGCGCTACGCGGGGCAGACTGTAGTGGTTGACGCATTCTCCTGGCTCCACAAAGCGTACGTTCTAATGATGGCTGGTCGTCTTGCAATCGCTGATCAAAGTCTCTTCATCGTATCAACTGCAGATGCTATGGATGTGCGTTTGAGCTGGCAACGGGCAAGGAAACGGACACCTACGTGCGCTACATGCTACGGAAAGTCGACCTACTGCGCAGCTGCGGCATCGCCGACGTCGTCCTCGTGTTCGACGGCGATCGTCTGCCTCTGAAGGTGAGTTTCCTCTTGCATTTATGGGTTCGAAGTGGCTTGAATTGACCCTGTGGCCCTTCGTCATGCAGTCGTCGACACACACCAAGCGCAGTGACCACAAGAAGGAGAACCGAGAGCTTGCATTCCAGTCGATGGCCGACTCCAAGCGGCTTCACGGTGAAGCGCGGCAAGAAGAAGTGGCTAAGGCGTACCAGCATTTCCAAAAGGCCGTGTCCATCACGCCAGAAGTCATCAACACCGTCATGCGCGCGTTAAAAGCAGCCAACATTCGGTTCGTGGTGGCGCCGTACGAGGCCGACGCGCAGATGGTGTGGATGTGCAAGGCCGGCAAAGCGAGCGCCATCATCACTGAGGACTCGGACATGCTCGTCTACTGCATGGCTGCCAATGCGGACTGCCACGTGCTGTTCAAGCTTGACGAAGGTGGCATGGTGCAGGCGCTGTCGAGGAAGATCCTGCACGAGAACACCAAGACGACGGACAACGCGTTCCTGAAGAAGGTCCACCACCTCACGACCGGCGAGAAAGAGGCAACTCGTATGTTTGTCCAGTTCTGCGCACTCGCAGGGTGTGATTTCCTCGAGTCACTGCCCAATATGGGTGTCGTGGTACGTTCTCCAGTGTTGTATCACAGCTAATCATTCTTGGAGTCTCACGAAGTCTGTGTGCTCTCCTATAGACGGCGCTGAAGCACATTTTCAGCTTCCGCGGCGCACCTGGGGCTGTGCGTGTCCAGCGGCTGCTGAGTAAACTATCGTCCTCGGGTACAAAAGTGCCACCGCAGTTCTACAAGCAGTTCCAGCAGACCGAGAGCGTGTTCTTCCACCACATCGTCTTCAACGCGGACACTCAGACCTGCGAGTTCCTCATCGACGACTCCCACGCCAATTGCCATGCCGACGTGTTTGCTCGTGTTAAAGAAACCATGGGAATCATGAGCGGCGGTCCAGTGTGTCTCCACACGCTGCCAACACCGGTGGTGAAGAGTTTCCTCGGAGAAATCCCACCGCGAGAGATCATGATCGCTGTCTTCAATGGCGAACGGTGTTCTCGAACCAAGCAACCGCTGACTGAAGCGTCTCAGATTTCGAGCACTCCAACATACGACATAAGCGTGCAAGCGAACCGACGAGACGACAGCATTGCTGTTGAGGTCGAATTCTTCGAAGATGAGCTGGCTATGGTGGAGACCGCTCCACCGCCGCGGAGGGTCGTTGCTCCGAAGCCTGTTGTTGATCCAGCCGCGGAAGAACGACGCCAGCTACTTCGCGACCAACAGCGCGATGCCACGATGAGGAGCCTTCTGAACTCGTACAGCGCTGGCGGTACACAGAGAGCTGTCAGCAAGTCCTTAGATCTCTCGATTGAGCTCTTGAACAAGGTCAGCAACGCGCCGACATCCAAACTTCCAGCCAAACGCCCCGCTGAGAGCATGTTGGCAGCTCCGCCTACAACGGTGTTCTCCATGAAAGACCTCGCCCAGCGCCACGCTCGAACGAGTGACATTCCCACGCCAACTCCAATCGTCAAGGCGGTGCTGAAACCTGCGAAGACACCCGACTCGGTGAAAAAGCGACGCACATCAAGCGGCTCAGCGCCGTCGTCGGCGTCCAAAACGTCGCCTGCGGGAGGAAACACGCTCTTCCGTTTCTTCCAGAAGAAGTAGTGCGGGCCAAGTATCGTTTTATCATCCGTTGATACTACGGTTAGTTCAAACTGATGAGGACAACGTCGTCACGGTCAGAGGAGATGGCACACGTCAGCACCCACAAGTCGCCCGCGTCGATTTCAGGCATGTTGTTCAAGCCCAGAAGCAGGAGGAAGTCGCGCCACAAAATCGAAGCGATGGTCTCTGGGTCGCTTTGTGCCGCATCCGGCAAGACAGGGTCTTCTCGATGAAGAAGCGATTGGTACACGTCGATCAAGTCATTGAGACTAAGGCCTCGACCAGAATCGTTGGTGTGAGTGGTGTGAGTGGTGTGGTTGTCAATGAAGTTGTCGACGAATTCCGAGATCTTGTCCAGGTCAACTTCGTCGATTTGCTCGTGAACGCGGAACAAATCGAGGAGCTCGCTGCTGCTCACGATACCGTCCATATCTTGATCAAGAAGCTGGAAGACGAGGCGGAAGTTGTCGTGAACGTCGTGCGCGGTCAATTTCCGCGTGGCTCTCGGAGTGAGATCGTCTGCAATCTCTCGGACTGTCGTGGACGTCGTGACTACAAACTCACCAGCAGAGGCAGTCCACGCGCACTGCTCAACGGATGCTTGGACTTCTTCTTCGCCAAGGCGTCTCAACGAATCGTCGTCTTCGACTCGATCTACACTGATGGTAATAACTTCTGTTGTTTCATCCAAGCCATCAAATTGAGTCGCGAATCCTCGCACGACAAGTGTTTGAAGTGACGCACAGCTGACAGCGAGCCGTAAAGTTATTGTGCGGTTCCCACGACAATGGATGGTCTTCCGCCTTCGCCAAGAGCTGTTGTGGCTCGTCAAAACCTCGAAGACTGTTGGTCCAAGTTGCAGGAAGGCCTTCTCCGTCATCACGCAGTGACCATCCTGCTCCGATACCCCGCCTTCAAGGCCAAGCTTTGCCAACGCCACGCTATGAAGCATGCGCGTTGGATCATGGAGGGCAAAGCGTGAGGTCGTGGAGGCAACGCCCAGCAACGGATAAGCACAGTGGTGATCGTCGAAGGCTTGAAATGATACCAGAATCAGCCTTTTCTTTCTCATCGTCTTCGTCTTTGCCTTCGTGCCCTTCCTCTGCTGTCCAAGCCTTCGAACATTGTCCTGCAGACCACTATGGCGCCAACTGCCGTATGGAAACAGCTCGACTATCGGGACTCCGGTGAGATCTTCTAGAATTTCGCGTGTCGCGTTCAATCCAATGGCGGAGTAGCTGCCACACAACTTGGCATAAGCTTTCTGCAAGAGTACCGCGTAGAACTCCCCGCAAGACGGCCACGCACACAGCAGTCCGCTCTTTTCATCGGCGCCAGCAACGACCGGGACGAACAGGTCGACAATGACATGCACCCGGTGCTTTCCGTCTTCACGCAAGTTGACTGCGACTACGCCCAAGCCGGCAGTTTGATCATGCGACCTGCTCAGTCGCTTGCTCTGCCGTTCACCAAACCATCGTTTGCACCACACTGACGCTTGATCGTTGAGAGAATCGACTGCACACACCCAGCTTTCTTGGCCTGGAAGTCCTTCGTAAACCCAAACTGGCTCCACTCGACTCGACTGGGCGTCTACGAAGCTCCACGACGAATCGATCACGTTGCCGAGATGCCGCCACGTCGTGTGGTTAGCTCCAAGCGACTCGCTCATCGAATTTGGAGGCTCGCGGCCTCCCCACAACGCCGTCCGAGATGGTGAGAACGCACAGTCGACGAAGTGGACGAGCGTATCGCGAGTGAACCGGTTGATATCTCGACATACTCGACGGATCGCATCGTCTTGCAGTGGCACGTTGAATCTGTCTTGGATGGAGAACAGCTTCTGCTGGTTCTTGTACAATGCGCTGTACGCTACGCGGCTCTCATCGACGGTTCGGTTGAACTCGTCGTCTTTTGACTCGATCTTCTGGCTGAGACTGTGGTCGTCGTGACGCGCCGTGGCCTCCACACCTGCGTACTCTACGCGTACGAGAGCACGCGCCTGCTTGTCTCTCAGCACATACACGACTGCTTGTCGCTGTAGTGGCCCCCTGTCGACGTCGAACACTAGACTGCCGTTTGGGTCGTCCTCGCCGTCTTCGCCCTCAGGAAACACGAGCTGGACATGCTGAGACGCCGAGAAATCGATGCGCACTGTCACGCTCTGCATGCCGCGGTTCTGGAGTACATACCGAAGCGCTTGTACGCGCCGCTGCGGCTCTGCGGACGTCGATACAGCCAGCGGAACTTCTCTAACTTCTACGTAAATATCGTTGGCGATCCGCTCGAGCATGCTCATGTTTCTTCGATTTCCCCAGCGTCTTGAAGTTGGCGTTTGCGTTAAAACCAGATCGACCAACAGTTTCTTCTAAAACCGAGAATGAGATCAGAGTGATTGTCCATTGAAGCCAAGCCGAGGAAACCACCATGGCGGCGATTCGTTTCCGACAAGACAAAACGAGTAAATTTGGTCGCGAAGATGAGCTCGTTAATGCAACTCAAAGCTCAGAATGAGAGCCGCTTGGCGGTGAGGATGTGGCTGTCACTTGATCGCTGGAGAATGGGCTATCTAACGCAGTATTTGTTGGCATCTTTGGTGCAGGAGGAGAAGCGGCTCATCGACCGCAAGCGCAACGTGCTCATCTTGGCTTTGCAGTACTGCGTCGAAAACGGCTACGTGCAGACTGCCGAACGACTGCAGCAAGAGGGAGGCGTCGCTATATCCAAGTTTGAAGTCGTGGAGAACATCGATCTGCTGCGCATCGTGCAGGAGTACGAAGAGTACCACGAGATGAAGTTTGGCAAGAAGCCCAAGCTCGTGCGGCGCCTTTCTCCAGATGAAGCCGACAAATCCAAAGCTTCAAGTGATAAGAAAGCAGCGGCAGCAGATCGACGGAAGCAGCGCAACGACTACTCGTCGCCACACATGCCAGTCGAGGCCAGGGTCGAGAATAATGTCGCGCTCAAGGCGGTCAGCACCGCGGTCACCACCGCCGCCACTACGTCGAGCAGCTCAAGCAACAAGCCAAAGCCGCCTAAAGGACCAGCACCACCATCCAACGTACAGCCTGAGAAACCTGAAGAAGAGTCGCTGGATCTCGGACTTGTCGGTCAGAAGCCAGCCCAAGCCAGTGACAAGAACTCCAAAGGCCAGAAGAAGCCACCAGCACCTGAGGTCGTGGATGAATCGATCGAAGAAAGGCTGCTCAAGCCTCTACCAGCGTTTCTGTGCGACTCGGAGTTTCGACCGCTTGCCGAGATGATCACGAGGGAGATCTTCCAGAAGAATCCAAATGTGCGCTGGGACGACGTGATCGGTCTGAATGAGACCAAGCGCTTGCTGAAAGAAGCTGTCGTGATGCCGCTCAAGTATCCGCAGTTGTTTCAAGGACTGCTGTCGCCGTGGTGTGGGATCTTGCTGTACGGCCCGCCTGGAAACGGAAAGACGATGCTCGCGAAGGCAGTTGCAACGGAGTGCAAGACGACGTTCTTCAACATCTCGGCTTCGTCGATCGTGAGCAAGTACCGTGGCGATTCAGAAAAGCTGATCCGAATTCTCTTTGAGCTCGCGCGGCATCACGCTCCCTCGACCATTTTCCTGGATGAAATCGATTCGATCATGGGCCAACGGGACTCCGGTGGTGGTGGCCAAGAACATGACGCGAGTCGACGCATGAAGACGGAGCTACTCATCCAAATGGACGGGCTGTCGAAGACGAACGACGTGGTGTTTGTACTTGCAGCAAGTAATTTGCCGTGGGAACTTGATGCTGCGATGCTGAGACGTCTCGAGAAGCGAGTGCTTGTCGATCTCCCGTCAGCACAAGCCAGACATTCTCTCTTCTCCTCCCTACTGCAGCCGTACGTACCAGCAACATTCTCATTTGACGCTGCCGTCGCCAGAACCGACGGCTATTCTGGCGCGGACATCAAACTCGTTTCCAAGGAGGCGTGTATGGCACCCGTAAGAAGGCTGATGCAGAGACTTGAGACTCTGGAACTCAACCAGAAGAGCGCCAACCAAAGGGACGACACAGGTACGATGATGATGAATACTTGCTTGGAGCCTGCGAAACTAGACTGACAACTCTTGTTGTGACGTCGATTAGAAGAGAACTGGCGAGAGCTCATGGGTCACGTCACATCCGAAGATTTGTTGGCTGCGCTAGACAAAACGAAGCCATCAGCCCAGCAAATGCTCAAGAAGTACCAGCAGTGGCAGCAAAAGTTTGGCTCTTCATGATCATCGACCAGAAAGTCCACCGGAAATGTAGCCATCATATGTCACTATACGTCACTATACTTCGAAACTGAACCGGTTCGGTGAACCGCCAACTTACCTACCCCTTCACCTACCCCTTTCTCAGCTGACATTCATTGGTGGGAATTCTAAAGCCACCTTGCACTGTGAATCGAGTGGCCACCAGTCAAATCCGGTTAAGTACGATCCCTCGCAATTGGCTCGAAATGTCGGTGTCACCCGAATAGAGCACCCTGGCTTTGTGTGTGGGCTTTTGTTGGTGGGCTTGGCTTGGGCGCTTCCGCTATCTATCGGTCTGGTCCCATTGTCATTGACTGGTGGTTTTCTTCTGCACAAACTCATCGACATCTCTTGCAAACATGGTAAGAGCGTTAATGGAGGCAAATATTTGGACACTACGGCGAGGAATATCCGACGTAAGGAGTCGCGCATCATAAAATTCGATTGAAACCGGTCGTGGTCGTGGTCTTTGCGTCGAGATATTCCCACTGGAAGCATGTCAAATCGGCGCCGGAATCCGAGCGATTGAACGAGTTTGCTGACGCGATTATTGGGATTTTTGTTCGTGATCACAGGATGCTCAGCGTGATTTCATGCTCGCCAAGGTGGTGAACGTCCTCGGCCGTACGGGTAACACCGGTAACGTGACGCAGGTGCGCGTCGAGTTCCTCCAGGACGACAAGCGCAAGATCATCCGTAACGTCAAGGGCCCAGTCCGTGAGGGTGACATCCTGTGCCTCCTCGAGTGGGAGCGTGAGGCTCGTCGCTTGAGATAGGCGTGTTATCACTCGTCCGCTTCCAGCAACGTACCGATGGTGGTGGTGGTGATGGCGCCTTCCGCGCAATTGTAACGTCGACGACGACCCAAGCAGAGACCCAGGGAGACACACCAAACAATATACAGGAACGGCTTCCCGCTTGACCTGAGCAAAACACAGTCTCTCTCGCGCTTGGATTCTTCTCTTCTCTTCCTGACAGCGCAGTCCAGCAGCTCGAGCAGTCCAGAGTCCAGTCGATCGAGCACTCGAGAATGGCGCGACGAAGCAGGCGAATACCACAGACTCCACGATCTTCTCGTCAGCACAAACGAGAACAGCAACACCACCAGCTACGAACAGAATCCACATCCACAGGACGACGGCTCGTTTTACAGGAAACAATGGATATACGGCGCCGTTCGATGATCAGAGTGTGGGAGACGACGAATTCGAGAAGGCGGGTTCCGCGTGTCCTATTGACTTATATCGTCCTGCTTCTGATGTACTACTAGTTATTCTGCTTGCAAATGGTGAGGAAGACGGCACTTTCTAGCCGCATTCCCAGACGTTGATCTGCTTGTCGATGCTGCCCGTGATCATGAGGGGCAAGCTGGAGTGAACATCGAGGCTCGTGAGGAAGTGGCCGTGTGCCTCGTCAACCGTCCGCACGCATCGTCCAGTCTACGCAGGGCAAGAAGATCCAAAAAGTTAGCCGTTGAGTCTCAACAATGACAACAGCATAAAGTTGCGTACCTCGATGTCAAACACGCGCAGAGTCTTGTCTTCCGCCACGCTCACAGCATACCGTCCGCACGGGTGGAACCGCACACACCGCACCCAGTTCTCGTGGGTCGCGAAGTTCATCAGCATCGTGCCACTGAAGGCTTCCCAGAGACGAACTGTTCGGTCACGCGAGCCCGACAGGATAAACTTCATCTTTCTCACGCCCGCGTTGCTCGCTGCTACTGGCGTCACCAACCCGGAGGCAGTAGGTTCTCCTGCTGACCCGTTCGTTGCCACGGCGTCGTCGCCTCCGACGGCATTCGCCAGCTTCTGGGCGTGGAACTTCTCGATCGACTGCTCTTGCGCACCCGACTTGGCAAATACGATACTCTCGACGACGTGGTCATGCTCTCGCAGCGACTGCAGGACGCGAAGGTGCTGCAGGTCCCAGAAGAGAATCGACCGGTCGTTGCCACACGATGCCAAGTACAGCCCGTCGTCACTGACCGCGATGTCTCGTACCCAGTCCGCGTGGCCGTTGCTCATCGTGTGCAGACAGTAGCCGGTCGAGATCTCCCACACTTTGATCGTGTGGTCACGCGAACACGAATACAGACGGTCGCTGTCTTCCGACGGCGCGAATGCGAGTCCGCACACGTTGTGGTCATGGCCACGCAGGGTCTTCAAGCACTCGTAGTCGCCGTCGCTCGAAAAGTCCCAGACTTTGACGGTTAAATCCGCCGATGCAGACGCTAGCAAAGTGCCTTGGCCATTGAACGTCACGGCCTGGACGTGGTTGGTGTGGCCCTTAAGCGTGCGCTCGTACTCACCCGTCTCAAAGTCCCAGACTTTGACAGTCGCATCTTCACTGCCCGACACAAACACACTGAAGACTGGGTGGAACGCGACACACTGTAATACACCAACACCAGCGTCGTCAGCATGCGCACTCCATCAGATCCATAAGGATAACAAACAATCGTACGGTGATCGGATTTCGGTGACCAGACAACGAATACTTGACTGGCGCGCGCGGCAAGAACTCGGCCTTGGATCGGCCGCCTCCCACGACGTCTCGTCGGCTGACGACGCCACCCAGCTTGGAGCTTTCCTCCAGCTGCTTCACTTTGCTCTCGAGCTCCATGATTTTCTTCTGTAATCGGATCACGGACGTCCACTTCTTCTCCAACAAACCGGCATGTTTCCCTATCGGAAAGTCCCACCATAAATCATCAGTTTCCCTTGCCACAACACCATTAAGTCACACGAAACAAACGCACCGTCACTAGATGGCGTCACGCGCGCCTCCTTCTCAAACGCCGCCGCCGTCTCGGCGAAGCGATCGCCCATGCCATTGAGGTAATCCAGCACGGATTGGTGTCTACCCGCCACACACAAATCCAAGGCAAAAGTGAGCTTCCCGGAGCCGATTTCAGCCGCAAACTTCACCAATTTGAGCGCACAACGCACAGATCCTGCCGCTGCTTGTCTGTGAGCACCATGTTGCGCGATGGATGGCGCTGTCGTCGCCGCTAATGCGCTTCTTCGTCGAGGTGTTGCCGTCGTGATCCCACGGTGTCGTGTGTACCCCACGCCACGTCGTCTGACTGTGTGACTGGGCAAGCAGAGTGATGATCAGGATGCTCGAAGGAGAGGGAAAAAGCGACCAGAAGACCAGCAAAATGTACCGCGAAAACGGTACAGTAATCTATTTCACGACGGGTTCTAATTTTAGACGCCAAAGATACACCTAGTTCTGATAACGCCAAAGTTAAGCGCCGTTGCTACGAATAGAGCGCCCTCACGATTTTGAACTGTGACAAAGATGCCCGTAAAACGACTGTTGGCTGCCTGCATTCGATTTTTGCATTGCTCATGCTTCCTCTGTATGGATGGAGGTTAGCGTAGACACTGTACACTGTACACTGTACACTGTACCAGTGGTTGTGATGGAAACTTTCTGGGTTGCATGCTTGCTCATTGCATGCCTCAAGTGGGGATACAGTCTATCCATCGATCAGTGTCGTCGATCATCAACCACCAACAACCACGCACTCGAAGTCGGCTCCGACCGAGTTCAAGAACAACGCGACCATCCGATGCTCTCAATTTTTTGTTCCGGTGGAACCAACGCAGGCAACTGGACTCGCCGTGGCTTGATCAACAGCCCGTCTGTATCGTGACGTGCGGAAAAGCGAGGCCTCTCGCATCTGACGCCATGGCTTCTCAAGGTGTTACCAACCATCTGGCTTGACTTGCCCTGCCGCACTCTGGCTGGATCGAGGTGACCAAACGACATCTTCAAGTTTGTATGCCAGCCAGTGCCCGAAACAGTTCTGGATCTTCACGATCGTGCAGAATCGAAATGGCAGCCAAAATGTTGGTGTCCAGTCTCCTCGCATATGGTTCCGTGGCACCCACTGGCATGGTTCTGCTAAAGGGTCAATCGGTTGGATTCTGGATAGATTGGGCAGGGCGGGAGTCTAACTGCTCATTACTAGATTATTCTCACGGAGACTAACACCCTCCGTAGGCGACTTTGCATTTCGCCAATACTTCCCCACAGTAACCTGCACACACCATCATGCGGGTCTCCTGTATGACTACGGCGGCCGTGGCGCTGCTGGGCATGAGCTACTCGGTTAACGCCGTGACCGTGACCTTCAAGAACTCGTGCTCATACAAGATCGACTTGTACGCGCGCGAGGGCGGCTCGAAGTCGGACGGCACGAGCTCCATCTCGCCAGGAGCCACGAACCAAAAGCAGTTCGGAAAGGACTTTGAAGGCCACTTCCGCCACGGACAGGACGATGCCGCGACCTGTGAGTTGAAGCGATGCCTTCCAAATGCTAGGAATAGGGTGCTGACTGTGTGGTTTGTGTGATTGTTCAGTGATTGAGTTCTCGACCAAGGGCAGCATGAACTTTGTCTGGTACGACATCAGCGTGATCCCGCCACGCCTGAACAAGGGCTTCGAGTTTTGCAAGAGCTTGGACGAATGCAAGACCAACTCGCAATCGAAGAAGGGCTTCAACGTGCCGATCCAAATGTCGCCAGCATCCAACACCAACGGAAACCAGTGCCGAGAACTCACGTGCCTGGCGGATGGCTGCCCGGATGCGTACCTCTTCCCACAAGACGACACCAAGACCCACGCGTGCAACCTGGACACCAACTTCGTTGTGACCTTCTGCCCTAATGGATCGGGCGGTGGTAACGCGACGGAGCCAAGTACGTCGGCACCGTCGCCAACGACCGCGGCACCGCAGACCACGGCCCCTGCCCAGAAAACTCCTGCCCCAACGACAGCAGTCAAGCCAGCTTCGATCACTTTCGAACAGACCACTGCTCCTCCTACGGCCGCACCTACTTCCGCGCCGGCAGTCACCCTTGCTCCGACTCCAGCTCCAACTCCAGCGCCGGTACCAACACAGACGTCGACTCCTGAGCCATCGGCGAACGGAAAGATTCGCGTGCCAGACGTTGACAACATCGTGGTCATCACGCCACCACCGACGCCTTCCCAGACGCCAGCGCCAACTGCGGCGCCTACGCAGGCCCCTGCCACAGTGGCGACGCCTGTCGCATCTAAGACCATCTCCATGGCGGACTTGGTGCCAACGCCAGCGCCTACACCAAAGAAGCTGAAGAAGAAGAACATCAAGCACTGTGAGTAAGATGTACACGACCACTCCCACACCGACACGAGCCAGTGTCACGTTTTGAGGATCATCGATGCCATCAGTGTAACGTTAAGTATAAATCATCAATCCTAGTAGTGGCATGCCTACCATGTACAACTTCCTCGTCCTACTAGTAGAACACTCGGCCACGAAGTGTTCCAGACAACTACGTCGAACGAGTACTGTAGAGTTCTCTAACCAGAGCAGAAAACAAGAGACACCAAGTGGACGTGTGCAGAGGTAGCAACAACATCATCGTTGATACAAGTATTGATTGAACTTTCAGTTCAGTTCCGGTCCGTTGATGTTGAAGGTTCCTGTTCCGACGCAGGATTCACATTGGGAACCGAAACTGGCGATCGACCATCGATCGAGTTCTAATCCAAAACTTGTGTTTACTACTACTACTTCACACAAGACTAACTCGACCTTTGCTACCTGTTTTGAAAAACACTACTCCCACTCCACTAGTCACATCCACAAGCACGCACTGTTGTCGACTAGGCCGTCTCCTTACAAGGCGGCGGTCGACGTGCGCAGGGCGATCGAGTTCTTGTCCTCCATGGCGTCGAGCTGCGCCTTCTTGCGGCGGATGACCACGACCATGGCCACACCAGCGACGGTCGCGACGGCTCCGAGCACGAGGAAGACAGTGCCAACAGCACTCGACGAACTGCTTTCACTTTGTGTGTTGGCCTCCACGGCTGGGGCATCCGTGATGGTGATCGTCTCTGGAGCTTCAGTTGGGGCCTCCGTCTCTGGGATTGGTTCTGGCGTCTCAGGGACGACCTCCTCGAGATCTGCGCTGCCGCTGCCACTTTCCATGAAGCCAGCCTCGTTCTCGCCCTCGAATGAGCGGGTCTCGTTGGTCGGCACTGGAGTTGGCTCAGGCGTAGGAGCCGGGGTAGGAGCCGGCGTCGGGGCAGGCGTAGGAGCTGGCGTTGGAGCCGGCGTCGGCGCGGGTGTCACTCCACCAGTACCACCAGGGCAGAAGACCAAGTCAAACTCGGTACCACCCGGGCAGTTGTGGGTCTTGGTGTCGTCCTTCGGGTACTGGTAGGCGTCCGCGCAGCCGTCGTTCATGCACGTGAGCACACGGCAGTGGGCACCGTTGACGCCACTGCGTGGGGCGATCTGCATCGGGACGTTGTAGCCCGTACCACCAGTGTGGCGCTTGCAGTCGTCCAAGCTCGGGCAGTAGTCCGGACCCCTTCCTGGAGCAGTCGGGATGATGCTGATGTCGAACCACGCCTTGTCACCATCAATGGTGAATTCGGCCAGCGTCGCCTGTGGGTTCTTGCCATGACGCAGCATACCCTGGAACTTGTCTCCAAGTGAGCGCTGCGAGGTTCCGCCCGGGGCAAGCCACACGCTGTTGTGGTTGTCCCACAATTCGACCTGGTAGTTACACAGGTTCTTGACGTAGACGTTCGACGGAGCCGTCGCCGACGCGACGGCCGCGAACGCAGCGACCATCAAGGCGTTGGAGGTCGTGAAGCACTTCATCGTTGTTGGATCTGGTGGTGACTCCGTGGACTGCTTGGAAAGCTGTACTTTCACGTGCTGGAAGACGAGAAAGTTGGAAAATGCAAAGCGTGCGAGGCTGCTGGCCTCCAGCACGCGCCAGGCCGAGCTCCTCACTCCAGAGTCCAGTCCAGACCAGTCGAACGCATCACCACAGTGTGGCGAACTGGACCCGAGGCATCGTGAGTTTCACAGGAGAAAGAACCTCAAGGGACCAGCAGAGAGAGTGGGAGGAGCTCCTCCTGGGCAGACACCAGATGATCCGTGAGAAAACGGCGACGGCAACTCCAGGCTGGAGTCTCCGGAAGTTCTGCAAAAGCCGAAGAGCTCCTCGGTGGCCAGGGTTCAACGTGGGATGATCTCCATCAGGAACAAAAAAGAGAACCCAAGCACTGACTAAAGCGAACAGCCACCGGCTGGTATGTGCGCAATGTGGATTCTGGGTTCCATGTTGGGCTACAAACCAAACTGGAGTCCACCAGTCCAAACTGGACTTGATTAGGCTGGAAGTCTACTCGGGTTTTGACCTTCGACCCTTCAAGAAACAAGTCTAAATGGTCATCCGTTGGAGACGCCGGAACTGTTGGCTACAGGACAGGCTGTAGGTTACAGGGACACAAACGAATTTGGCCCTCGGCTGTTGCTCTGATATTTATTGGCATTTTTGATTTTCGGAAACGTTTGATTGAGAAGTTCTTTATCAACAGATCGACTGATTGATGGCACAACACGGTCAGGCGCCAATGGATTTTGGTGAAGTTTGGGCCGTGGACGACGCGACGACGGCATCGCACTGACTCGAAACCGTTTGCACGTCCACGTCACTGACTCCCACTGTCCATCTCATTCTCATCCCCACTTGAAGTGCGTCTCCAGCTGGCTCTTCTGTCGCAAAATACCGGTTTCGTACCGGTGAGAGCTGACTACTTCGAAGTACTCCACACAACTTGCAGTCTGCCACTGGGGGTTGTAGTGGTCTTGTGCGAGGAATTAAATTAGATACCGGTAATTGGGTTGATGCCATTTTGTTTCCGGATAATTGGGTTACGAAGACCCAGTCATAATTGGGTTGCATTTTGGTCCCAGTATGTGACATCTCCAACACAACCGTACGCAAACCCTTTAACCCTAGCGAGCACACTAGGCCTCAGTTAGGAGGACATTAGGGCCAAGGCGGCTCAATGAGGCCAAGCCGGCTTGATCTCGGTGTTCCTGGGTGGCATTAGGGTCGCTGGCACCAATGAACGATCAAGTCCAACAAAGTTGGGTGTTATGACTGAAATTGTGAGGGGAAATTCTTGCAACCCAATTATGATTGGGTCTTCGTAACCCAATTATCCGGAAACAAAACGGCATCAACCCAATTATCTAATTTAATTCCTCGGTCCTGTGCATTTGTCAAGCGCTGTGATGACGTACTGTAACTGAAAGAGTATGAGCCACGAGAAGTACACACACCAAGTCGTGCAAAGTGAGCTCTACCGTCGCCCCCCCCCACACAGCGATGCGGACAGTAATGTATTAACCCTCATCAAGCCACGATATGCAAGCTCTAGAGTTGACAGGTCTACCTCACCTACGCTTCAATTGGGAACATTAGACGACCACTCGCCGTCTTGTCGGCAGGCGTCTCTGCCTGCTGAATGTCCCAGTACTCGGTGATTTTGCCATCCTTGAAGCGCATCACATCCAACGCCACATTCGGCGTCGGGCCGAAGCCTGAGTAGCGCGTGTTTACCCACACAAGGTCGCCCTCTGCAGCCACGGCACCGAACTCGACCTTGGTCTCATTAGTGAGAATGGCGACCACACTCTTCAGCGAGTTCTTGCCGTCAGCACCTCCCAAGTTGTGCTGCAGATACTCGTCACCGATGTAGAGGTCGACCATCGAGGTATCACGCTGGTTGAAGACCCCGTCGAGGAGAGCGACCGCAGGCTTCTTGTTGGCTTCAGGCTTCGGAATAACAGGACACGGAGCTGAGGCGTCACTGTCGCAAGCGCGGACCTTGGCGTTGCCCAAGGGAAGAGCACTCGCGACAGGGAACATTGGACGCCCGCTGACTGTCTTGTCAGCAGGCTGATACGCCTGCTGAATGTCCCAGTGCTCGACAATCTTGCCGTCCTCGAAGCGCATGACGTCGAGTGCGACGTTAGGCGTTGGACGGAAGCCCGAGTAACGAGTGTTGACCAGTACCTGGGAAAATAAAATCTTTCAATTATTGCAAGGGGGCGGCCGACTCAATCAATAATTTGGCAAGTAAATTATTGAAGAAACTAAATTGGGGCCTACCTGCCATTCTGTTCCTCTACACTACACGCTGTCGCTTGTTGCTGGACTTCATGTCTTTGAGTGCCTTGGCGACAAGACCAGCATCCCACACGCTGCGATTGTACTCAAGGAACATTAGCGACTCGAGCGTCGTGGGGTCCATGGAACTACGTCGACTCGTGATAACATACCCGCGCGGGAGAAGAGCCGCTCCACCTCGTTGGAAGTGGCTGGGATCCAGCGCAAGTCCGTGTACTTCGACGGCTTCTTTGATCGCAAGCTCCTCAGGAGCTGCTCAGCATCGCCGTCCTCGTCGGTGGTACCACGCTCAAAGCGCATCAACGCGTTCGCCTCCACAGCACGGAGGGAAGTCTCCCGAACTTCCAACACCTTGATCACACCGCTCACAAAGTGTGGCGACGTCTCAATCTTGGCGTCGGGTGCGCGATACTCCGCCATGACTGGAAACGACTTCGCCAGTCCATCGAAAAGCTTTTGCACGAGCTCCAACGACAACGCGCAGCCTGGCAACGCACCCTGGAAGTGCTTGCTGACGCTCTCGATCTTCTTAAGATCATCGAAGAGCTCGCTGAGACGCAACGCCTCTCGCGCAGACGGCAGCACGTCGACTAACTTGGGGTCGGCACGGTCGAGATAGTCCCGCAGCTCAAAGACACGTTTCACCATCTCAAATGTGCTGCTCCATCGCGTGGCGTTTCGCAACACGGGCATCAGCCCACCAGCTTCACGGAGCTTGTGACGGTTCTTGACTGAGTTGATACGCATCATCAGGTCGTGGACCTTGCGGAGTAGAGCCTTCGACGGCTCAAGAACACGGGCAACAGCTAGCTGCAGCCGGTGGCTCGCGCACCCGACCATGGGAACTAGGGTCTTTCTGGATAGTGACGCGTTCACGGACGCGTGGTCACACACGTAAAACCCGAGATCCGTGAGACTGATATCGTAAATATCAAGAAGATGGTCAATCAACTCGATGAATGTCCCAGTGGTCATGTCGGACTCGTCTTCAAAAGGCGTGAAGCAGAGCAGGAAGCGATCGCACTGGGTTGGGTCGGTCTCCGATTGAGTGACCGCAATCACAGCAACGTAGTGCGTCGACGCCTCCGTCCACGCGTCCAGAAGAAGACCGACGGTCTTGCCAGCGAGGCAGGCGCGGAGGCGGTCGTGGACAGCAGCCTCCACGGCAGCAAGCTGAAGCTTGAGGGTCTTCACGCTCGTGCCCTCCAAGTTGGCGTTCTTCCTCGTGCGTGGCTTCTCGCAGAACGCAATGGGAAGGTGGTCCATCACAATCCAATCGAGCCAGTTGTTGGCTTCCATGGCTGCGGCATCGACCGTCACGTCGACGTAGCCGTCCAGCATGTTGGGGCGGCCAGCCAGGATCTCATACTCATCCATGAAGTTGTCACGGTGGGCACGGTGGAGATGGTCGGTGAGGTTGGAGAAGCCACCGTTGGTGGATCCACGGCGCACGTTGGAGCAGATGCGGCACTTGAAGCGGCCGTCCACCGACGCAAAGAGGACCGAACAGAGTTCGCGGTTGGATGGCGAGGTCGACATGGTGCGCTGGAGGACTGGGTGGCTTGAGAGTGGAGGGTTGGATGGATGTGGGGCTTTCTGGTAGATTTCGAAAGTGATAGTTGCTGTGAATGGAATGGGCAATGGAGGAAGACGCAGCGCTTCGGCAGCCACTGATTGTAGCCGCGTGCTGCTGTTCTATGGCTATTCTGAACGCGTGCCTGATGCCTATCAGAGCGCAAATCGTGCGTGTTTGGAAGAGGGGCGGTTCAGCAGCAGCTTAAAGCGGTGCGTGTGCCATCGCTCCATGCATGTGCCACATATCTGTGAAAAGGGACCCTATTGGACATTATTGGGGTTCAGAGAAATAAATAATTTGTACTGATTTAATTGGACAATTTGAAAAGCATACTGATTTTTCCCAGGCACTGGTGTTGACCCAAACGAGGTCACCCTCAGCTGCGACGGCCCCGAATTCGACCTTGGTGTCATCAGTGAGAAAGGCGACCACCCCCTTTAGCGACTCCTTGCCATCAGCGGCACTCGGGTTGTGCTGCAGGTACTCGTCGCCAACGTACTGATCGACCACTGAAGCGTCGCGGTTGTTGAAGACGCCGCTCAGCAGAGCAACCGCCGCCTTCTTGGTGGCTTCTTGCTGCGCAGGACGCGGCGTCTGACGAGACGAAGCCCACAGTAGCGAGGAGGGCCGCGAGCGTGAACGGAATGATCTTCATGGCTGAGCTTCGAGTAGTGGTCTTGGGCTGGAAACTTGCAGATTGAAGATAGGGGAGAGTGAAGGGGAGGAGGTCGATCGCAAACGAACGGTGTAGCTTCGGTGGCTACTGGTGGGAGGCTAGCTGCAAGTGAACGAGGCAACGACAGACCAAATGGATGCTTGCCTAAAAGTGCAAAAGTACACGAAGCAGAACGAGACAATCCGCGTTGCCCTGCTTGAGATGGTAGCTGAACGCAAGTTATCCATGCGGACAGTTCGACCAAATGATTACTGTCCTCTTGCAACGAGGGGCAGGCTAGCTTTGCAGAGCTATCAACTGCAATCAATCGCCTCACGCTGTCGGTCGTACACCCCGCTCCACTCCACTCCGCTCCAGGTGTAGGTCATGGCAGAGCCATTACGGCAAACGTCTGGAAGAAGCTGAATCGCCTTGGCGAGACAACGACACTCATTGCATTGTGATCCACAGGGATATAGTACCGCCACATCGTACTGGATCTGCAGAGCGTGCTGTACATGTTCGTCTTGCCGTTCGACACTGTCTGTCAACTGTCTCTCTCCTGAGAGGCAACTCACACATTCTAACCTCAACCTTCGGAGGCACTACCAGTACCCATGGTACGTGATTTTCTGATGACAAAGAGAATTGATCAAAATACAAACCAGGAATGTATTCGATTCACCTGTGGTATCAACCTCGCGCCTTCGAGTAGCACGGGCGGTGTTCAAAATTTGTAAACCGAGATAGAGGAATGAACGGCGATCGTGTTGCAAGCGTCCGTGACTGGTCTGGGAAAGTATCATCTACCGACAGTCAGAGCGGCCGACTGGTCAAATGATTAGCCCTGGATCGGGAACATCGGACGACCGCTCGCCGTCTGCGCCACAGGCGTCTCCACCTGGATGATGTCCCAGTGCTCCACGATCTTGCCTTCTTCAAATCGCATCACGTCCAGTGCCACGGACACCTGTTGGCCTGGCAGACCCGTGTAGCGAGTGTTGACCCACACGAGGTCTCCTTCAGCGGCAGTCGCTCCGAACTCGACCTTGGTCTCGTTCGTGAAGAGCTTGGCGAAGTCCTTGAGCGAGTTAGGTCCGTCGGGCACCGCAGGGTTGTGCTGCAGGTACTTGGTGCCAATGTAGCGGTCCACAGCAGTGACGTCACGCTTGTTGAAGACGTCGTCCAGCAGAGCAACCGCCGCCTTGGTGTTCGCGTCGAGCTGTGGGTTCGCCGTAGGGCAGGCCGACGAGTCGTCCCCGCCACAAGCCGTTGGCGCAGCCTTGGCTGGAGCCGCGGTGGCAGGAAGGGCGCTCTGGATGGGGAACATTGGGCGGCCGCTGGCCGTCTGCGCGGTCGGCACCTCCGACTGGAGGATGTCCCAGTGCTCGACGATCTTGCCTTCTTCAAAGCGCAGGACGTCGACGCCAACGGACGGACCCGTCGAGCCTGGAAGGCCCGAGTAGCGCGTGTTGACCCACACGAGGTCGCCGATAGCCGCCGAGGCACCGAACTCGACCTTGGTCTCGTTGGTGAAGAGCTTGGCGAAGTCCTTGAGTGAGTTGGGTCCGTCGGGCACGGCTGGGTTGTGCTGCAGGTACTTGGTGCCAATGTAGCGGTCGACGGCGGTGGTGTCCTTGTTGTTGAAGACTTCAGCCAGCAGAGCCGTGGCCGTTTTACGGTTGGCTTCAAGCTGAGCGACGGTGGTGCACGGGGCGGCCGAAGCCGAGAAGACGTTGAGGGCAGCGAGCACAGCGACGGCGGTGGCAGCGAAGACCTTCATGGTAGTGGTGGTGGTGGTGGAAGGTGGTAGGATGTCGTAGTTTGGAGGAAACTTGGAGAATGAGAGCAATAGATGGACCCACGGCGAGAAGCAGTCCAAGGACGACAGGCGAGATGCAAGTGAGACTGTGGTGAAGGCTCCGTGAATTTATCGCAGCGTTGGCCGATCACCATAGCTAGTAATCCGCATGAGAAGGGGGCACCATAAACCGCCACTCGTTAGGCAGCTTAGTCCACAACCCGCATCAGTGTTCGTCGGTTTGCTCGACTATCCAGTGGCGTTGGAAAACGGATACCCAGACGAATCGGCTGTGCTGGCCCCGACACAACAAAGCTGATTGCCTCATGAATACGAATACCCGCCCACGGAGAGTGCTAGCAGGAGATCGAGTGGTTGCTAGTGTCACATCAGATGGCAGTTAACCTCTGGGTTCCGCACTGCCCATCCTTCTGTCTGCGTGATCTTGGGATCCCATGAATAGTTCACTTGCCTCCTCACAGACGACCACGCCGATTACGCTGATGGATTTCGTTGAGGCAATTGGTGTGACTTGCGCTTTATTGGCTGCCACGACTGGCGTTGACAAACAAACAGACAGAAGACAGACAGACAGTCGCTGCCCATCCCTCGGTTTGCGTCACCAAGGACTCCTCAGCGAGGAACTTAGTTGTCGCAAAGGATCTGACTGGATGGGAGAGCCAGTTCAGTATCACATGGCTACATTTGTCCATGAAATCTACAGTGTTCATTCTCGATTGAGGCCTCCAGCTCTACGCGCTTGCTGCCGCTGGGGTCTCCTCATTTTGCTGCTGCTTCACATTCTTCTCGATTGCGTGAACTAGTGTCTCCTCACTGCCGATGGCCCAGGACCTCTCCATCACTGCCACAGCCGTCTCAAACAACTTCTTGCCCATGACCTCCTCGTAGTGGTGGCTGATGCTGTAGCCCACTTGATGAAGCGATGTCGCGTAAAACTACGCCACTGTCCCAAGGAACGGAACGTGGCCACTGTACTGGAGCGACTCAAGCTTCATCTCCCCACTGGCCAATGAGTGCGATGCCGTGTATGGGTACCTACCCACCTTCGAGATGTCCACGTCGCCAAGATTCGACGCCTTGATGGGGAACTGGTCGTACAGAGTCTTGTCGGACTCGCGGTTGAAATGCTGGTCGAGCAAAATGAGCGGCGCCGCGATCGTCGGGAAGCTGTCCACGGTCTCCGTTGACTGCTTCTTCATCAAAAGCGCAAGTTGCATTGTGAGAGAGCTCGGCTGCGAAGGACAGCACGTCGTTGAAGATCGTGTAGCCCGAGTTGCCGTCGGACAGGTAGTGGTCCGAGAACAGAATCAATCTCGCCTGGTCGTTGGCTACGTCGCGCCAGACGTGGAGCTTGAACGCAAACTGCTTGAATCGGTCAAATGGCTGGCTCACACGCTCCTGGACAAACGCCTCGTACGCTGCGTCGCTGAGACCGTCAGCATTCGTCTCCTTTACTTCGAGCACGCCCTCCGCCGCGACATCTTCGAACGTGAGCAGAGGCTGGATCTCCGCCAAGTCGGGGTCTTCCAGGACCATCTTGATACGCATTCGCGGGTGACGGTTGAACGTCTTCATCACGGCGACAGGCAGGTGCTTGAGCAGCTCACTGGTCTGGCCCTTGACCAGTAAGACGTGCGTGACCATGAACCACGCGTCGTCCGACAGCACGAAGGACCGCTCGATTGACTTGAGTGGCACGCGCTGGCGCGTCGAGGAAGCGGAGACCGTGGACATCGTAGCGAGTGGCGAGCACGTTCAGAAATGAATCGAGGAAACCCCCGACTTGATTATCGGAGGCAAGCCGACCTGGCAGCCACGGACCTGAGAGCGACCACTCTCACCGAAATTCCTATCACGTCCCGACTAGCTCGCGGCCACTGGATTGGCTGGGAGAGACTTGTGGGCTGAGTGTTTCAGGAGCGATTGCAGCTCTTCGATACGACGACACACAGAGACGGCGTTTTTCTGTTGAGCAGCTCTGAGAAATCCGACTTGTTTCCTTGCCATCCGCCGACTAGAAGAACCGAGCCGAAAGGGGTGATCAGTCCTAACACCGCAGGCGTGGACGATTGGGTACTGTACTGCCGTGTATTCACTGACAGTGAGTTGGTTGGCGCGGAAGACTAACAGTCTCATACTCAACACAGTAGTACTGTGAGTCTGAACGCTGCTCCGCAGCGTCCAGTGAGCAATACAGCATCGTACAGCACCCAGCGCCCATAAGCTTACAGACTGTAGGTTGCAGTGTAAGACAACCTCCCGTCTCCTCTCCTCACTGGTGTAGCCAGTCAACTCCTCAAGTGAATCTCCAGTATGAGATTCGTTGAAACGGACCAACGGAACCAGATTCGGACACGACGCA